>RJWT010001826.1:0-44820 GCA_004365215.1 Cuniculus paca | reverse complement strand
TATGTCCCATGTGTTCTATGGCTGATTTTGACCTTTAACAGAATAAGCTAAGAGGTACTTGTGGAAGTTGTATATAGAATTAGCACTTTTGGGCCAGGGATATAGCTCAGTGGTGCTATGTCTGGCAAGTATGAGGCCCTGAGTTCGATTCCTGGTACTCAAAAAAAGAAAAAAGAATTGGAACTTTTCTGTAATATAGTCAATTTTATCTGTTCTATCTCTAGTTATAGTTTCTTTTCTCCTCCTCCCCACATTTAAGATGCCTTTCTTTTTTTTAACCTCCTGTTGGGACCTAGAACAGTGATTTAGCTGTTCTAGAAAAACAAAGTATATAAAGATAGATTGTAACTCCTAGCTCAGATTTAATGCATAGAAAAGAGAAAGTGCAATGTTATGATTTTATCAATTAAAAGAGTACTGATCATGAAGGAGACACTAAGACTAAAATACAGAGCTAACATCTCTTCAATGCTTATTTTTTATTAAACATTGTAATTAAACTTTTTTTAAATAGAGAAATAGGAAGCCTTGATTAAAGAAACTGGAACTCTCCTAATTTTAATCAGTCAAATCTTCCTGACTCAACATTGGAGTAGACACACAAACAGACACACACTTATAGCCTCCTTTAAAATGGTAACTGTAAGTCCACTTTGCTGTTTACAATATTTGCCAAGATATTTAGAAAAATTATTGTCAAACCTGTAAGGCTGCTCTCCTGTGTGGGTTCTCAAGTGCCGTGTTAGGTTCGCAGACCTTGGAAAAATCTTACCGCAGTATCTGTTACGGAAAGGTGTTTATAAGAGAAAGTCAGCACAGTCGACTTTATTTCTCGCAAGCCACATAGCAGCCAGATGCTTATTCCTGATTTAATTAATCTTGCATGGAACTCATATGTCTTCGGTATTTAAAATTTGCAAGAAAGCCATTCTAGAGATATAAATAACTTTACAAATAAAGGCTGCTTTATGAGATCTGCTTGAATTTGCTCATGCATAAGTAAGCAGTTTATGAAAATTGACATTAGTTTTGATGACCCGCATATGCCTCTTTTATTAACTCCGTATCTTCACATTTACAAAACTGAACCAGACAAGGGAATAAAATATGACAAGAGTTTGTGATTCTGGGTTGATGTAAACATATTTCAAATGTTTCAACTCATTCTACATGTCAGCCATGGTGACAATTCCCTGTGCAATGAATGGTAGCAGATCAGACAAGATCCTGAGACGTCATCCATCAAGGTATGTTCCCATAAAAGCTCTTCTGGAAAGAAAGTGACACATTTTCCAAAGAGCAGATAAACTGATATGCGTGAGTCAATCAGTTAGTGCAAATTTCTATAGACAATTCAAAAATTATAAGCACAATTTGTTTTTTAAGAACACACTAAAACCAGAAACATAAAATAAGCTCTAGACTTTTACTGATGAATAACAGGGAAGCTGTTAACTAGTTTTCTTTACTGATAGACCTTGCTCATCCTTCCCAAATGGCCTTATTCTTCACTGCCAGTACAATTAACAAATGTATGCTAGCAGACAGTAGTATTTTGCTGTTAGCTGAAAATAATTAACTGCGAAAGAAAATTCGTAAGTATCAAAGTGAGACAAGTAGATAGTATTTGGACTGCCTCCAACCTCATTTATCACAACCAAATGGTCTGCGTTAAAATTCTCATTTAATAATAATTTTTAAAAACTGCTATTTTTATATCTCACCAAATAAAGACCACTTTGAAGTGCCTGAAATCTATCATGGTTGCTATTAATCATCCAATCAAGAATAATTTCCAAAACAAACAACAGGGCCTTCTGAAATCAGAGGGAGAATTTTGGAAAGTCAGCCATAATTAACCTTGCAGTTACCTGCAGGTATAACGCTCTTTCCCCTTACGCAGTAGGTTCTCCGGGAGGGTATTGGGAGGTGCTCTGAAATTGAACATGGAGGGCACTGACTGCAGGAGCTCACTGGCCTCAGGTTTCAGGGCACTGAAGCTCTCTAGCTTCTCTGCCATGTTTTCAATAGCTGACATCTGAAAGGCAAAAGCACAAGACCATGAAAGGCCTGACATCTTTTCTTCTGAAATAATTTCTGGCAAACTAAGAAGATTATTAATAGGAAAGCAAGCAATCTTCTTGAGTACCATAGGTTTGGGTCTAAACACTGAACAAACAACAAGATGATAGATTTGGGAAATAAAAGCAGAATCAAGCTTATAAACTGTTGGATGAACTTTTTTTTCACAAGACCTTAGGTAGTTTTTATAACAATCTAATATATAATTGAGCAGTGAAATACCTAAGAAAGATGAAAAGATATTAATTTTTATTTAATTAAGTAATAATGTTATGGATATCAAAGTAAGCTGGAATTCTAGAGAAAGGTATATACCGTGTTGATCAAAATATATAGTGAGTATTTAAATCTGTTTTCATTTTTAATTAGTATATGTTGGCAATACATGCTTATATTGCTTGTGTGGAGTTAGTACATGTACAAAACACACCTACATTCCTTTTTTCATCCCCAATCCCTCCATCTCTTGATCCCTTTCTCATTTAAGAAAGATCTATCTCCCTACCTCTTATTATCTATCTTTTATTTTGCTCTTCATTTATATTTTGATTTCACATATAAAAGAAACTATGTAATACTTAGCTTGTGTGTCTCACTTATTTTACTTAACATTATGCTTTCAAGGTGCATACATTTTCCTACAAATGACTCATGTCTACCTTCCTCTATGGAAGAGTAGTATTCCATTGTGTGTAAATACCACATTTTCTTTATCAAGTCATCTGTTCATGGACATAGAAAATTTATTACAGTAAAACATGCACTTCTATATTCCCCTCAGAATAGTCCCCCTCATTTTCAACACCCTTATCCCATCATCCTTGCCACTTTCTGAAGCAGTTCTGGAAGACCTCTTTCATGAGTATCTTTACAAGGTGTTTTAAAAGTGCATGCTGCTGCTGAGTGTCATCAGATGGAAAGACAGGATGATAAAAACATTACAGTGTGTCCTCACCCACCTTATTCACCAGATCTGACACCTAGCAATATCTAACTCTTCCCCAAAGTGAAAACAACTATGAAGGGTAAACATTCTGATCAATTCAGAGCATCAAGGCAGCCAGGACAGCACCATAAAGATAAAAGAGAAGATTTCCAGAACTGCTTCAGAAACTAGAAAAAATGATGGGATAAGTATGCTTTAAGGGAGAGAGAATATTTTGAAAGGAATTGATGGCACTATGCCTTTTATGATAATAATTTTTTAAAAATTTAAACATTTACTATAGTTTTCAATCACATCTTATGCTATAAAATATGACAACCAAGGAGTCCCATAAGTAGGACTCACAGCAAGAGACGACATCAAATTTAAAAGTTATAGCTTTCATCAAATATGTACAATCTAGAAAGAAAAAAATTAAATATGTAAGAGGTGTATCATCTAAGACTATGTTAAACTAATAACTGAATATGCAAACATTCTAATGGAACTAAATAAAAAGAAGTTTGGTGAAATATTTTGTTCTGGGCAAGATGGCATTAAACTGACAGTTAATTACATATGAAAATAATTTCAAATAATATAATCTCATATGTAATTATAAAACAAGGGCTAAAGTTCATGCAAATATTTCTCAGAGAAATATTCTTGAAAAAATTATTTTGCCTAATCCTAACAACCTAATTAGTTTTCCTTTTCATATTCAAGTTTTTGTCCCGCTACACACATATTTGGAAAACCACAATTAGGAGATGGTATTACTTTTAAAGTTGACTTGATCCTTAATGACTATAATTAGAGGGACTCTCCCTCTTTCTTCAACTCTCCCAAAAGGTTGTTTCCTTGGGGTTCACATAATGTTTAGAAGCTATTTATTACCAAAATTTTAAGTAGACAAAGCACACTCTCAGGAAGCTTGTTAAATCAATTTGTTTTCAACTATTAAAAAGAAATACTGTATTTCTTAGAAATAGTGTGTAGACCAGAAAACACACTTGGGCCCAGAAGGTAAGAACTACACACTCAAGCAACTGGTCAACCTAAGAGGCTAATTCTTTTACTGATGCAACAGCAAGACAGAAGAGATCTAATTTACAAGTTCAAATATTTTCTATTTAAAAGAACAATTAACAAAATTTATACACAGTGAACACACCATTGGACAGAATACTATTAGCTTCCTAAATCAGAACACGACTCTCACCTAGGTAATAGTGAATGTTTGATTCTTCAAATGACTATTCATGTTCTAGTTAGTTCCTTTTTTTCACTTTATCCTGGAACCTGCCCTCTCATTTCATGCCCGGACTCCTAATGTTAGCTACAAATTGCAATGACAGGGTACCATTGCCAATTTGCCAAATGTCTTTCATCAAACACTGTGCAAAAAAATCTCAGAGGAAAGTCAAGATACATTTACTTGTCAGACGACAAATGTGAACACATTGGGAGGCAGTAAGGGCTATAAGCTCAAGGGTTTGATTCATAATCATTCAGCTGCTAAAACATTCTCCACAGATGCAAGTGGACAGCACATTTGTCACTATGAAGGATTTTGACACATACTGATCACAGAGCAGAGATATGGAATGATGATGCTGCTCAGAGAGAGGTTAGAGGAAATTCTGTCTGCAGAATAGAGACATTATCCCTTTCTTGCCAGAATATTAGCATTTTCACATTACTTTAGATTTTATTTATTAAAAATCAATCTAGAAATATTTTATGACACTATGTTATTTGCATTTATCCCTTCTATATTCCTTCTAATTGTCCCTTGAAAGATATTATTTTGATATTCCATCCACCATGGAATAAATTGTCTGAATAAAAAATGACCTCTAGTCTTCAAGTTGATTAGCTGTTAACAAGCTGGTGTTAAGGGTCATGATCGCATGTATTTATTGGGAAGAACAGTAAAAGCATGGGTGATGATTATAAATGTTTTATTTATGTACATTTAATATTGGACAAAGTTTCATTATCTAGTGGCTTTAAATCATTTGAGTGTTCACCCTGCTGATATACTTTGAATCCTGCAGCAACATGTCTCATAGAAACACTTTTCCTTTTATATGGAAAATAGCTTACTCATGACTATTATTATTCTCAGCTTTCATGTCTAGCACACATAAACTACAAGTCCTTCAAGTTATTTGAGAGCAATTGGCTGTTGAGAAATGTGTCTTGCTTTAGTAGCTGCTAATAGCTAGCTCCTTTTGAAGAAAGATCACTGTGATTACTTTACCTCAAACTGTTTCAATTTGGGAAAACCATCAAGAAACAAGAAAATATATTATGGGCTTGATGGCTAAATAATGACATTCTTAAAGATAATACGAAAAAGAATAGAGGTTACCCAATTGCCTCCCTTATAATCCTCCCCCACCTTTGGTTTCTAGCGTCAAATGAAAAAAGGATTAAATTGGAATGAGGAAAGGGGGAGAAGGATAAGTGAGTCGAAGGTAACTATTAGCACCACACACACACACACACACACACACACACACTCTTTACACAGCTAGCAACAACTGAAGTGACATCAAAACTATTCAATGAGTCTTCCTTTTATCCTCCTCAGATTTGCTCTTGTAGCATTTAATCAATTAGAAAGAATAAGAATCTTCATTAGAACAAAGAGTGACTTACATAGACATCTCCCAGTTGAATTAAATTAGCAATTCTATGACCAATATTAACCACAGCATATACCTTAAAGTGTTGAATTTAAGTGAGCTTTAGCTAAGAGATGAGTCAAAATCTCAACTTTTTCTTGCTATCTGGTCTGACATCTCCTTCATGAAGTAACACACATTTTATAGAAGTAGCAAGTTTTGATATTCACTTTAAAGTCTGACTTACATTTTAAAAAGCAAGATAATTTGGGATATATGGGACACAATCTATGTATATATATTTTATTTATGAAAAATCCAATGAATAAGGCAATGTGTATCACTATGAATAAGAAATTTGCTGACAATGTGGAAATTAAAGGAGGAAAAACTTAGATTATATATTTTAGAATGTCTTACCATATGACCTATTAATGTCTTAGGGTAATCTCGTATCAGTAAATGGCAGTTTTTTCCTATGCAACAGTAATTTTTATTTACATATATGAGTTGTTGATGATATCTGCAGCCAGATATCTGGAAGAGGAAGTTGTTTCACCCCCTTTAATTCCCCAAGAGGCTATTAACTTTATACTGACGCAAACTAGTATTTAGCCACAATTCCCTTGCTCCTACCAAAAAAGTAGCTAAGTCTCTAGTTAAATAAAGTTGGCATTTTTAAAAATATTTCAACAGGCAAGATATCATCAACTGAGTCTTGAGCACTTAGTTTAATATTTATTGTCTGGCACCAGTAATTGATGACATAAAAGTTTCTCATTAAAACTATCAAAGTGACAACTTGATTATATAAAATGATATGTCTGAAGGAAATATGAATTATGTGACCTAACGTTTCACAATTAGATTATACATGGCTTTATCATAAAATAACTATTCATAAATAACTTATGATGGGAAAGTTTGTAAATTAGGCAGTTTTCTATATTTATTCACTTGATAATCTTGAGAAATCTCAAAATCATAGTCATTTGAGGGAGAAGCAAATATTAATATTTTAGGTTTGTATCACTCCTTGTATTACATTCAAGAATCGTGACTGTGAAATCACTTAGTTTTTATCACTAAAAACTATAAACATGTATCTTCAATATAATATATTTTACAATACTAATGAAAATCATAGCCCTAAAAAAACCTATGAGTCAAAGGAGTGGAAGCATTTCCAAAGCATTGCAATGGCAGTTGCTATATTTTTGTAGTAGAAGCAAAGAGAATCTAATTTAAAATCTGAATTGACTTTGTAATTTAGTAAAATGGTTAGTCATACTACGTAGGGTAACAACATAGCTGTACCTTAGGAAAGACAAAGGTCAAGAGACAAGATATTCAGTACAGACCTCTATCAGGAAGGGTAGAAGAGGAAACATGGAAATGTAGGCCAGAAAAAGGGCAACCACACTGACCACAAAACTTTGCTGAAGATAGTCTCTGTTTCTCACTGTCTTCATCTCTGTCTCTGTCTCTGTCTCTCTCTCTCTCTCTTTCTCTGCCTTTCTCCCTCCCTCCTCCCTCTCTGGATATTTTTATATTTTTTAAATAAAGTGAACTTAATCCTTCAATAAATCTATTGGAATGAAAAATGTCAACATTCATCATATGTGTCACATATTCCACAAAAGAGACAAAATGGAGGAATTCCTGGGAAAGAAAAACTGACATCAAACACAGGAAATAGGTTAAGTGCTAAAGTGCTTCAATTAAAATTAATTCTTAATAGCCTAATAACTATATAATGGTTTTAAAAAGACAGATGAACTATATTCTAAGATTTTCCCCATTCCTCAGAAATCAGCATAATTTTGAGTGAAAAAGTAAAGACACATATGGTTAGAGGAAATTTTGAGAAATATGCTATTTCCATTGATCAAGTTTCATATAGAGGTGAAAGCCAAATAGAATTCTTTGTATCCTGCCAGGTGTGGTGGCACACGCCTGTAATCCCAGCACTGGGGAGGCTGAGGCAGGAGGATCACCATGAGTTCAAGGTCATCCTGTGCTATATAAGGGAGTTCAAGGCCAGCCTGCACTACATAGCAAGACCTTGTCTCAAAAAAAAAAATTCTTTGTATCTTAAAGATCCAACAAAAAATAAAGCTGTCTCTTTTCATAATTAACTGAGACTGTTTCTGAAAATAGTAGTTAAAAGTTGAAGGACTAAGACCTAATGCTAAAAAAAAAATCTATTCTCTACTCCAATAGGGTCTTTCAAACAATTAAGTCTTTTTCCAAATAGCCCATTCTGCCTTAGGATATATGGAGGAGAAGTCCAGTGTCGGCCTATATACACATAAGTCCATGTTGTATCCTGTACAAGGCTTAAGCAAAAGTATACTTAACATTCTGTCCCCCAAACAATGGTTGCTTACACTTAGGGACCCATTCCGAAGTTTACTCTAATAACATGCTCCCAGTTATCCAGAAAGAGTTTAGCATTAACATATAATTATGAAGAATGGGTCAGATTTATCATATAAAATCATTCCATGAACTATTTATGGCTCATTAAATGCCCAATTATATCTAAACATATTATGCAATTTGATAAATCATCTATTGAAGCCATCTCGTTTAATGGAAAAGGGCTGAAAATTCTTTGTATCTACACAGCAATTTAGAAGGTAAGCTTTTTGTTTTTTTTAAATGCTCTATTACTTCAGTCAAAAATATAAGCAAGAAACTTACCCAAGTTCTCTGATCAGGCACTTGGAACTGGGAGCAAAATTGAAACAAAAACAAAAAATTACTTCTGTGTTGGTATCTTTATTGAAATCTATCTTTTGAGAAATAAACATTTATGCTAATTTAGCAATTTTCACTTGTCATGTAACCATACCTTGAGTGATAACTTTATTTTTTTATGTATTTATTTATTTTTTTGCAGCACTGAACTCATGACCTCACGCTTGCCAGGCAGGCGCTTACACCACTGGGCTAGATCCCCGGCCCTTGTCTTTTTGAGACAGGGTCTCACTGTGCCCTTCAGGCTGGCCTTGAGCTCACTTTGTAGCCCAGGATGCTCTCAAACGCTCAATGATCCTCCTGTCTCAGTCTCCTGGGTGCTGGGATTACAGGCGTGAGCCACCATGTCCAGCGAGTGATAACTTTAGAAATAAAAATTAAGTATTTTTATAATACTACAGACCCTCCTCTATTAGCTAAAATAAATTTTAGATTAAAGGTTATAAATGACAATGTCCTTTATTCTAAGAAAGATAAATGCTATCTACTAAATGTTACAGCTAAACAAATGCTTCTTTTTATTTGTTATTACTTGCTACAAAACAATATCCCCAAATTTTGCTTGAATAACTGAAAATTAAGCAATTTTCTGCAAAATCCAATCCCCTGTGTTTTATAATGTCAATAAAGAATATATAATATTTTTTGAAGTGTAGATAGTTGAGAAATGCTCTTGGAAACTCACTGCTAATAGTATGGAACTTGGACCATCAGGCATCAGAACACTTAATATTAATTCAAAGAACTAAAGGTCTAGTTATTTATAACAATGTATGGCAGGATTCACTGAGGAAAAACATAAGGAGGTTAAGAACTCTTCCAATCAACAAAAAGATTATACGCTTAATAATAATTTTTCTTTGTTAAAATGGATGCACACCTTGTTTACTTTTTGGTATCTTTAACAAGGAAGATGCATAGGTTTCAAAGAATGAAACCTTAATCACAGGAGAAGTGTACTAACAGGAAACATTTACTGAAAACAAACTGAAAGATGAATGGCAAAAGATGTAAGTGATTTTTCACATCAATGTATCAATGACAACTTGGGAAAAGATTAACATTCCCAGTTCCTTGGAATGAACTAACCATATAATCAGGAAACAAAAGCAAAAAACATAAATGATAAAAATGAATGGAAACTTAAGTAGGAGTCTTTGCTACAGATGTACAGAAAGCCAAACCTTTAAAACAGAATGCGCAAATAACCAAAAATAAAATTAAAAGAGTAGGAAAACCAAACCAAGGAATAATAGCCACTTTTACAATAGCGTAATTACTAAGTAATTTCTCTAGCCATTCAAATGAGCTACCAATGTGACTGCACAGTACCCAAAAGAGAAATTGGTGAAATGGACAGTCCACAGGGATCACACCGTAATGCCATTCCTTCCATCTCACTTCTTTGTGATGAACATCTCCTTTTCAAACTTACATTGTAGACAAGATATCATGAATAATTTAAAAATTCCTATCCAGGCAATTTTCTACAAAATCCAATGCTTGCGATTTTTATAATGTCAATGATAAAGAATATATTATTTTTTATAAAGAATACATTACATATTTCTATAGTGATTATTTCTCTCATGTAGTAAACTAAGTTATTTATAAGAGAAAATGAAAGAATCAATCATGGCCTAGTAGAGCAAATACATTCCTTCAAGATTTGAACAGAGAAGCTTAAACCTTGAGGATTTATCTCTTTGATACATGTGCTCATGTGTCTTGTAAGTATTTTGATAAAATTTTAAAACACAACTTTTATTACACAAGGTATTAAGATGGCCTACTAACCGTTTGATAAAATTAATAAGTAATTATTGAAGTGTTTACATATCATTGACTAGGGATTGTGCAACAGTGAGGGATGCTCTGGTAGAATGCAAAGATACACAAAAACTGCAAAGTCAGACTTGTCCAGAGAATGTCCCTCCCAAGCCCTGACACATCTGTGTATATCTTCTCCCTTAATCATTGAGAATATGATCTTTTTTATTAGTATGATAACCCTGAGAAACACAGCAGATATCCTTCCCATTTTGAAGAGGAAGATCCAGAAGTGCAAAGAAACTATGTGATTCACTATAATTTTTTTTATTTATTTAGTTTGCAATACTTAGGATTGAATCCAGAGTGTTCATACTAAGCTACATCCCCAGCACTTTTTCACTTTGTATTTTCAGACAGGGTCTCACTAAATCAATAAATTGCCCAGCTGGGCTCAATATTCTAATCTATTCCAGTATTCCAGAGTACTGGGAATCCAGGCATGTACCACCACAGCCAGCTATACAGTATACTTTAAATGGTAAATATAACAGCGAATGGCTTTATGCAAGGACTTAGCTATGAAATGACAGCAAGTCATAGGAACAGAGGCAAGTCTTCCAGTTTTGGGTTCTTGCTCTGTGCTACCCTTACTGTGGCCTAGTGAAGTCATGCCAAAAACACAATAAACATCTTTCCAAGTACTCTTAGAGACCTGGCATAGCCCTGGCAAAGAAACTGGACTCAAGAGGATGAAAGAGGGCATTTTACTAATATCTCTTTATAGTCACCATGGGCTTCTTTTGCATCCATTAGTAAAAGCTCTTTGTCATTAGGTCCTTTCACATGCCAAGTTCAATGCAGTGTGGTCTACATGAGCTATGATCAAAATAGATGGTGAATCTTTAAATTTTCAAAAACTTAGTACTATTAAAAATATATTGCCATTAGTCTCTCTCAAAATATCCCCCTCATTTTGAACACACTTATTCCATCGTTTTTGCCCCTTTGTGAAACAGTTCTGGAAGTCCTATTTCATGAGTGTCTCTACAACATAATATCAAAAATAGGGTGAATGTTGTTGCTCTCTGCCATCCAGTGGAGGTGTAAGATGGTAAAAATTTTACGCTGTGTTCTCATCCACCTTATTCACTGGATTAGGCACCATAAAATGTCTGGATTTTCCCCAGAGCCAAAATGACCAAGAAAAGTAATTGTTTGAATTGATTCAGGACATACAGGCAGCCACAATGCAACTAAAGACAAGAGTCAGATTAACTGAGTTACTCTGAGACACATTCCCAATCTCCAATATGCCAGATTCCCAAAGCAATTGGTTCTGAAGTGGTCAATGACTAGATTTTCAAAAATTATCAGTATATAAAACAATTTGAATATTGTAATAAAAAATATATACATATTTTACCCTTATGAATATATATATAATTACTATTTAGAAAGGAAGACTAAAATGATATAATTTCAGAATATCTAATACAAAATGTATATTATATATAGGTTTATTAACTGAAGAATCCTTATAAGTAATACTTAGATCAGAGTAAATATAAAATATTTACTAATCAACAGTTACTGTTTTGGAATTTAGTTCTTTCCCATAAAGTAATTATGTAAATGTTAACATTCTTTAGCCTTATTATTACAAAGTTAATACCAACTAGAATATTTCTAAAACTTTTTATACTAACATATATTTTCTCAATTTGAATTCAAGTGAGAACTCTGGAGCAATAATAGATTTCTCTATTCCACCTCTTGTGCTCTTGATCAGGACTTGGGGAAGATACTTGAAAAAATAAATAAGAGGTAACAAGGAAAGACAAAAGAGATTCACATCCCTAATTAATTAATTTAATTACCAAACTTTCTGTAAGAGAGTTTGCATAAATTTCCAGCAGCTTTACTAGAGTACTGTACTTTCCAGTTTGAACATCATGCAACAGAATAAATTAACCTACTCCGTTTTCAGGCATTTTTTTTTTTTTTTTTGCGGCACCAGGGATTGAACTCACGACCTTGCGCTTGCTGGGCAGGAGCTTAGACCGCTGAGCTAGATCCCCAGCCCTGTTTTTGAGACAGGGTCTCACTATGCTGTTCAGGCTGGCCTTGAGCTCACTTTGTAGCCCAGGCTGGTCTCGAACTCACAATGATCCACCTGTCTCAGCCTCCCGAGTGCTGGGATTATAGGCGTGAGCCACCACGCCCGGCTTTTCAGGCATTTTTATAAATTTTTTTTCTGTATATAAAGATCAGAGATAGCTTATATCCTTTTAGAAAAAACAAAATTAAAATTTAAACACCAATTCAAAGTGTTTATATATTTGTTCTTTCAATACAATTCTCCAGATGTGGATTGATATGTAAACCAGTTTAAAGGGTAGAAACAGAGATTAACCAATTAGATACTGTTTTGAGCTTTCCTTGGAATGAGAAACTGTATATATTTTGATAAATGAACATGACTGCACTCAACAAATAGATCTGTGTTTTGTGATGAATTCTTGTGCTATTACAGAACTGGGCTGGAATGCCCAGTGGTCTCTAGATAAATTCCTTCACCCTCTATGGTAACAACTTGTCAGGTAGACTCATTTCCTGTTTTTATCTAAGTATTAAAAGAACAAGAATGACCTTCATGAGTTTGGGACGAGTCACAGTGTGATCCCTATCTTAGTATCAGCAACCTTTACACACAAAAGACAACTTTAATATTTACTTCCTTGACTGAGCTCTGCTTACTGCAAAATGTACTTTGGCTCAATAAGTAATGAAGAGCAGACAATAATTTAACACCATAACCATGTTATTTTTACACATTTATTAATTACTTTTTCTTTAAAGAGCTTGGGTTTTAATTCTGCTAGAATTTCCTGTGTTCTTCCACAGCAGCGTCATAGGAAATCCTAGTGTTCTCAAGATTTCTTTCATTTCATTGCACCTGCTTTTCAGGATCAACAAGTTAGTTCACAAGTTTGAAATCTCAAACTCAAAATACTTACTTGTGGGTGAAATAAGAATCCTGGAGAAGGTCTCAAGTATTTCTCTTTTAAAGCTTCAAGTGGGTCAGTTAGTTTCCTTTTCTCTACTCTGAAAGGTTAAAATTAGATTTTGGAGGTGAATCAGTCTCACATATCAATCAGTATATAATCACTGACATTTAGAACAACAAAGCAAATAATAGGTTTCTGGATTGCGCATTAATACAAATGCAAAGACGTCTTGAAGAATACGTAAGACATTTCTATGAGCTCAAAGAAAGGTCTTATTTACAATGGAAAAGTCCTTAATGACTAGTAATAATACTGGGGAAATGTGAAAAATAAGGAGTCACTAAGTTAGAGGTAGTTGTCACAAATTTAGTACCTTTCCATTTCAAATGGAGACAATAATGTTTAGTGATTCTGAAATCATGAGAACAGGATTAATTTTGAAAATTCAAAGCCATTTCCTACCAAGGAGCTGTTCCCCTAAAATTCCTTCTATTTCTTACAAATCTGCCAATACTAACAACAGTTGCATACTATACAACTATATAACCTGCTAACAACTCTTTCAAAGATACATGCACACACACACACACAAACACACACACACACACTTGCTCTAGATACTACCGCTGACAAACACTGCAGGTGGGAGGAAGGGGATGAGAAAATGATGAACTAGTTGAATATTATATATAAATTTTTTTCTTTAGAAATGTCTGTTCTGTTTTCAATTAAGTATATAGGGAATTGATATCATGGGTTAAATGAAATTCTTTTATGAACTATTGCTAATTTCTTTTTTAAAGCTTTTAAGTATGTTTTTAAAATAGAATTAAAACAACAAACACTCTACCACTTTTAGAAATTTTACGTATGCTATATTTCACATATATTATTTCACTTATTAAAGTATGTGATATTATACCTACATTTTATGAGTGAAAAAGTGTCTAGAACATGGATAGTGGAGATTTTAACCTATACCTGACACTAAAATTAGAATTTAAGTCATGAGATTGCTAAGATGATGGGCCTAGGGCTTTAACTGAGATCGAGACACCAGGAGGATGAGGACATGCACAGGAAAAGGAAGATTAGAAAGTGATGCAAATGAGCCCGTGGAACAAGTGGAAGAAAGGGAAGCCTGTTGCTGTTGGGAGGGTATGAGAAAGAATGGCTGAGAAATCACCTTCACGAATAGCTGAGTTGTGTCACTGATTGGAAAAATACAACCTTACTGGAAATAAGGAGCATGCATCTATACACAAAATATGAAGATGTATTTTTCTTTCTTTAGTGATGAATCTGCTGCCCAAATTAAGATATAATAATGAGGGGGAAAGTGCTTATATCATAATAGGAAGGATGGCATTGGGATATTTTTGTATTGTCTTTTTTTGCACTCATTCCAAATACCCAAACTTCAGAGATATCCAAAAATAAGTCCAAACCTAATGAGCCAACCATCTGAATAAAATGCTAATCCATTAGATCAAATAATTTCGCAGTTTTGACAATAAAAATGAATTATATGAAAGGCATAAATGTGTAGTAAAAACATCTACCTTTCACACAGTGGTTCATCTTCCTCATCTCCTACCCACCCTTACCTGTAAATAGGGTCCATAAAGAAGGGAGTGGGTCTTGCATGCTGCAAGGAACCATCTGAAGCTGGTCTTGCTTCAACATTGCTTCCTTTCTTTTCCCCAAACACATGGTTTTTTCGAGGCTCAGTCAGCTTGGCCCCACTGGCTCTACTCCTACTGCCCATACTTAGATCCAGGGGCTGGTCTTGGCTTGTGGCAGGTGTTGTTGGAGGCTTGGAGGGGACGGGAGTCAAGGGCTTCTCATCCTTTCGCTTAGTGGTGAGATCAAAGGGAGACTCTGAGCTTCCCTTCTGTAGCTTCTTTGCTTCACTTGGTGATTGGGGCTCCATTTTCAAAGGTAACGATCTCAAGTCTCTATCAGGAAATGGGTACATTGATTGAGAGAATGCTGGAAAAAATGGGAGGGGAAACATGGAAGGGTAAGGTAAAGCTCCAACTTTTTTGTCTTGCAGCCCCACCAGTCCTGTTGAACCAAAGTATTTTTCAGCAATAGAAGCAATAGCCTTTATAGAATCATTCACAGCTCCTGACACGGCAGTTTGCTCCTCTAAAGATGGTGAGAAAATGGAATGATTGCTGTATTCTTTCTTATTATTTATTGAAGCCAGATTCTGAAGAGGGCTTACTTTGTCTTTGAACATTTTACCATTTTCTTTAAATTTCTCTTTATCACTTTCAATGTCACTTTCCAGATCAGAGCCCGAGGTTGTTTCCAGGTCACTGCCACTTGGAGTACTGACATCATCAAGGTCACTACTCTCTGACTGGTCACTGATTTTCTCAAGGGGCCTCTCTTCAGAGGACCTCTCGGGCTGGAGCTCCACTGGCTTATTGTCCCCTACAGGTGGGTGTTTAGATAGTGCCTTCAAAATATCCTGTGTAGCTGGAAGTATCTGAGGATGTGTCATGAGGGGACTTTGACTTTTGTTTGTCTGTTCAGTACTTGATAGTCCTTTAACAGGAGAACTAGCAGGTATCAAAGGAGGCCTGTGGTACAAGCCGGAAGGAAACAGACCAGGGAAGCTAAAAGAAAATCCAGGAGCTGTTGGAAAGGTAAGACCAGCAGGATGCCTATTGGCGCCAAAATAGTCAGCAAGGCCCGGGTTGGCATGACTCATATTAACCATGGACGTTTTATCCATAGCTGGGGTTCCAGGAAGTGAAATGCCTTGGCCAAAAAATCCACCTGCCGCAAAATGGTTCTTGCCCTCACAAAACCTCCTGTGTTTATTTAAGGAAGACGTAGTGCTGAACATTTGTCCACAGTCTTTGCACTTGATTTGGGTTCTGCAATCAGCATGCATGCGCTTATGACGACAAAGGTTTGAAAACTGAGTATAGGATTTATGGCAGACCTCACCTGTGTGCAAACAACAAAAAAGAATCTCAGGCTTTATGGTAATTGCTTCTGAATTTAGCAAGTATCACAATTGGTTTACCCAGAATAATTTCAATGAGGAAGCCAGGACGAGAAGCTGGAGGCACCAATCTGGGTGCTCCAAACACAGAAAACCCCGTATCGCTAGTTTCCAAAGCAAGGCATCCAACCTGACAAATGTCTTGAGGCAGCACAAATATTTCATATATATATATATTTAAATATTTTTGTCATTCCCATTGCACAATTATTTGCATAATATTTATATATTTAAATATTTATGGAAAAGTCAAATTTCAGCATCAGCATGCATTGCTTCCCCCACCCCATTAGTACACTAGTAGAACCTTAAAATCTAAAATCACAAGATGTATTAAACATGAAACATAACAGGAACTCCTTTAAAATTTTAAATCATTTAATGAATTCTATTAAAGCTGCAGCAAAACCAAATTTTTAAAAATCTTTCCCTTCACTAGAAAGTTCATCTTTATTACCTCTCCCTTTGGGGAAAAACCCTGTGCCTGCTCCACCATTATTTAATTGGTATTATATCATGCACTCTCATCATTCACACATCAAAGCCACACGACAATGCACATTGTGTATTCTGAGACTTTTTTAACAATCATTTTTGTGATTTGAGAAAGACTGACATAATTTACAATGGCTCTATTTTAAGCCTGAAAAGGAAACTACATTGAATGTAGCCCATCCTGCATTGCTGGTTCCCATGAACTATGATCACGTCCTCTGACTTCCCCTCGCACCAGTGGCTGCGCTAACCTTCCTGCATTTATGAAACCCCGTCCTTGGGAAACATGTCCACTTGTTGTCATATCTTCCTTGGTTATCAGAGGGCTTGACTCCTGGTGTTATAGCCAACTATGGTAAGCAGGGGAGAGTGCATGAATCCTCCGACACAGAAAGGACACAGCATGGGTGTGGCTGCGAAATATCTCCCTTCATCAAGAATTCGTCAGTGAACTGGAATATCTTCTTCCCCATATATGTGCCAATGCATCTAGTGTGTTTTAAGAGAAACTTTTGTAATTCTGAAGAATTTCCTTGCTCAGTAAGAATCCCACTCATTTCACAGTCCAGCAGGACTATATTGGTTTCCTAAACATCATTATTTCTTATTTACTTATTTTAGGGAACGAGTTACTTTATAAGTGAGCCTATTTTAATGTGTCTGTGCATGTTTAACACATGCTGAAATATGATACATCTTACAAGCAACTGTTGAAATAAATTTAAGAAATTAAACTGAAGAAAAAAACATAACATTTATTGCTTTCCTGGAGTGGCTGCCTTGAAAAACAGAATGCTTTAGCTCCTAAATCAAATCAATAAAGATTAAAAAGAAGTCACGTTAAGGAGATTTTTATTTATCTCAGTCAAGCAAAATTCATCCAAAACTTGAATTCACCTACACATATCCAAACAGGAAGTACCAAGGGATTGTGTATCTATTCCTTTTACAGCTAAAGGTCAAACTATATATGAATGTGCCAGATAACATTAAAGGAGCCTTCAATTATGGGAAGATTCATAACACTGGAAAGGCTGTAAAACACATTTTAAAGAGAAGAAAAAATGTGTGTGATTTCTTTTCAAATCATTCTACCAGAATACATTGCCCAATCTGCTTTAAAAGTATATGCTACTTAACATACACTACATGCCTACTGTTTAGATGACTTGATATATTAATTAAAATAATATGAAGAGGGTAGAAATAACATGATATATGTGTATCATACTAGAAGAATAAAAAGAGAGAGTCAACAAAATGTTGGAATCATAAAAATGCACTCATTAAGAAAGCAGTATCTCTCTGCTGGGTATTAAAGAATGTTGAGAAAATGACTTGATGGGGGTTCGATCAAGAATGTTTTGGAAGGCTTGAAAATGCTCAACAAGAAAATGTTGCTCTCTGCTTTCTTACAGCTGAATTTCTTTAAGGAAGTCAAGGACTTCTCTGCATTAGAGTTAACAGAAGGTGCACTTGACTTTTTCTGTTGTAGCTTTTGTTACATGGATGACCAGTGCCTGTGTCTAGTCTCAACAACACAGAAACTGAGGTTTTCCTTAGGCACAGACTTTGTTTTCAGCTTGGCCTGGGATACCACAAATCATCAAACCTCCAAGGACCCTGATTCAATTGATGTTGAAGTCTATACTATACTGTAAT
Organism: Cuniculus paca; assembly: GCA_004365215.1. Classification (NCBI taxonomy): domain Eukaryota; kingdom Metazoa; phylum Chordata; class Mammalia; order Rodentia; family Cuniculidae; genus Cuniculus; species Cuniculus paca. The sequence goes on along the minus strand of RJWT010001826.1, from coordinate 26,457 downwards.
TTTCTCAATATTAAGGAATTAGCCAGCAGTTAACATTGCATTTTTCTACTTATTAAACAAATTAAGAGGTATTTTGAATATATTCGGACTGTTAGAGCATGTGGTTTCTATTTGGGAAGGGTAGAGGTTCCTGTAAAGGCAGTGAGTAATTACCTTAGCACTGGTGACTCTGGGCTCAAGCTCGGCGGCACAATGTAATAAGAGACAGTTGCCATAAACACACTAGTGGGGGTGAATCGTGGTGTGTGGCCTTCTGGTGAGAAACAGATATCAGCCCTAGGTGAACCTCCTCCACTCCAGTCTCCACACCAACTCCTGATCCTTAAACTCTTTTGTTCTGAAATTACATGGCTATTATTCATAATTACTCCATGGTTCTCTGTCAGATTTTATATTTGAAGAATGCCATCTGCTATTTAAATTTACCAATAATTACTCAAAATGCATTCACAGGAAATACTTTATGCAAGCTAGTTGGAAAGGGACAACCTGTGGCACTTTAAAGTGGAACACTTGACTTTGACACAATTAAAATTATAGATCCAAGAGTCTCAGTGCTAGCAGTCTACATTTCCTAGCTTTTATTTTAAATAGTAAAGCACTAAGTGGATGATCAGAATCCCTTGTAGTTTCTTCTACGCTTTTTCTCACTAAAATATAATCAAACTTGCCAACATTTATTTCAGAGAAATTAATAGTGAATGCTTGTAGTATTTCCAAGTATGTTTTCAGGGCATTATGGCCTAGAGTCATGAATATCTTTTGGGGGAAGAAGTCTAAAATCCTTTTGCATACTCTACTTCTTGTGACTTTCAACAGAGCTTCCCCAAAGGGAGATTAGAGCACTCTTTTGTTGATCCCCTAGTACTCTTCGCTCCACCCTGGGAACGGAACATCTGAGCAAAGAAAGGCTCTGGTATAAGCTAAAAAATGAAAGAAAAACTCTTTTGGTGCTTGGAAACACCAAAGCAGGCTGTGTCAAGGCAAAGAATGAGAGAGTTATTCTTTGGCATATCCACGTTGGCACTGAAAATTAGTTTTTTCCACCAGGTCCTGTACTAGTGGCTCATATGCCTACTACGATCCATCAGTATTTGTCAGGAATACGGCATTTTAAGGATTTCCTAAATCAGAGATTTCTGCCAAGTACTGAGTGTGCTTTTAACCAATTCTATGTGCATCTGGCTTCAAAATCCATTTTGAAATTTGGAGGACAACTCAGTGAATCACCGTATTTCTAAGTCCAGTTAAGCAGGAGAAGAAAATTAGCCTACTAATGCTGCCCAAATGGACCAAGAATAACTGATTCTTAAGAAGTACTGCAGCACAACACAGAGCAGGAATGGGTGGACAGAAGAAGCAAACAAGGGCTGAGTTTTACTTTACTAGAAATGTGTTACTAAAGTGCTCTGTCCAGGAATGTTCTAAGTAGGTGGTCAGATTGGCTGTCTCCTCAAAACATACTGCCTGTAAATTCGCTTTAGTGCAGCGGGTAAGAGAAGCAGCATGTCTGGCATCAAAGTAAAAATGTTCTGCTGCTCAAGTAATAGAGAACTACGGATCCCTAGCCTGTGAGAGGCAGCAATAGGTAGATTAAAGAGCATTTTATTCCCCTTCTCTCCACACACACACACACACACACACACAGTCATAAGCCTACTTGCCAGGTGGGGTTCTTCCAGCTCTTTCTGATCCAGAACACATTTTTTAATCACTTCATCTTGTTTAGTGATATCTGCTAGTTGTTGTTTTACAAAGCCATGAACATTTACAGTGTGAGACAAATCTGGTTGTCTCGATTAAATCCAAAAACCTAGGGAGGCTTCCCTTTCATTATTTAACGACTTCTCTTTTCTCTACCTGTTATTGATTTCATCTAAAAGAAAACACCCCAGGGATATAGGCAAAACATCATGGATCTGGTTATAAAAGATTTTCTTGTAACAGAAAATAGCTCTACCTGATTGGACCATAAATAGCTATTACCGAGACCCCCCTACAGGCCATATGTGGGCATTCTCCTGATCATAGTGCCTTTTGGAGGAGAGACAGATGCAGGAAGGAGGGCTGGAGTGTTAAAAACTTACAGATAAAGGGCTTCACACTGCTGTGGATGTGCTTGTGTTGTTTGAGGCCTGATGAAGTGGCAAACGTTTTGCCACACTCCGGGCACGCATGGGCCCGGGCACCAACATGCTGAGAGCGAATGTGCCGCTGAAGGTTGCTAGGGTCCGTGAAAACCTGCTAGGAAATGAGTACTGATTAATCAAGAAACTTAACCCAAGGGCATGATTAAGACCAGGGATAATTTAGGAAGGAATTATTTTGTTTATTTGTTTTGTTTATATTTGTTTTCCCCAAAGACTGAAAGAAAGTCATTTTTCCAGTGTGTAATCTCTAGGGTAGGGCTATAAATATTTCAGCTCTGTGTCCTTACTATAGAATACCCACAGGTGTCAGTTACAGAACAAAGCAATGAATGGCACTATTAGTCCAAATTCAAGGCCTTTTTTTAAACCCCATTTACAGTGATTATAGTGAAATAATAAAATACTGGTTACACCTTTATTAACCTACTGTGCTATTTTCATTCTTCAAATAAAGACATATTAGGTACAGAATTTGAAGGGATTTAAGATACCCCAAGTCTGTTTTAAATATTTCTTTCTGGGGTTGAACTCTAACACAGTGCTTCAGCAAGTTACCAGCAAGCTAAAACTATTATGTTGAACATTGCACTAAAAAAAAATTTTTTTTAAATTAAAAAGCCACCCAAGTCATTCAGAAGTAAACAGCCCTAAAGATAATTTCAAATGTCACAATTTCTATTGGCATGAGTAAAATTATTCAATGCTGTAAGAACGTTTTTTGAAAAAGGAAGTGACTTTAGCAATACCAGAACATCTCTGAGTTAAGAAGCATGAAAATCAAACGTTTGTATTGTTACCACAGTTCACAGTTATGATCTACACTGCGTACTTTTCGTTTCATATGTGTGCAGTTTAGCATTGGCCTATGATAAGATAGAAGCCTGACACTTTTTAATTAGAACCAAGTCATGATTTATAGCGAGGAGTCGGGTGGAAAAGTCTGCAATGTAGGAGTCTCTCATTCTTTCTGAACAGGCATTGAGTAAGTTTATATGACTTCCTCACAAATTGCTATTGAGAGAAATCAGTAATGTGATGGATAAAATTTTCATTCCCCGTAAGGCTATTAAAAAAAACCCATGATGGCAAGTCAGTAGCGGAACCAGGAATTTACCAAGGATGTCTGCCACCTAGTTTTGGAACTCACCATTAAGCCTCAATTCCTCCCTTAAAAAAATAAAAGGATACCCACTAAGTATTTTCATACACTCTACTAATGCCTTTTAGCATACAACACTCAGTCTGCTTTTCTCAAGATATTTATAGTTTCCCCTCTCAAGGCTTGTTTTCATATATCACAGCAAGTGATGGATTAAGAGAGAGCAGAATGACAGACAGGCCAAGGAGCCTACAAATTCACTGTACCTTGGCACAGTTCTCACATTCATAGTGCTTTCCACTGTCATGTGACATCTGGTGGCGAATTAAATTGGACTTCCAGTTAAATGCCTTGGGACACTGATCACACTTGTATTCCCTCTCTTCTGTATGTGACAACATGTGTTTCTCCAAGCTGTTAAGAGAACAATTGATTCAGTAAGACATAGGACAAAGAACGCATTCATAAACTGAATGTTATTTTATTACTAATCCAACTGGCAATTAAAGAATTATGAAGAAAAGAAGTGAGAAGGAGGAAAGAGAAGAAACTGGATGGTGACAGGCAAAAGTACATTTTATGTTTCCCAGACTCTGTCTTCCACCAATATGTAGATGTAGCCCTGTTGTTTGAAAATAAATCTGATACAGCTAGCAGGGATTATCTGCCAGTCTAGGAGCATGATAAACAATGAGCAATTTGTCTAGTTCTAGATTTACTACACAATTCTAACAGCAACACATATTGCTAATATCTGCTACAAACACTCCAACAGAAAATGTTTAAGAACATACAGGGAGTTAAGTGCCAGCCTGGCAAGCATGAGGTTGTGAGTTCAATCCCCGGTACAAAAAAATGAATAAATAAAAACCATACAGGGAGGCGTGCTTTCTCATATACCATCTAGATGCAAAAGGTACTTTTATTTCTATCCACGTCACCATGGAAAGAGAGTTGCAAGGTAATATTTAAGAGGCAACGTCCTAGCATAGTCCTGGTATGCAGAGATGAATGGACAAATATGCAGAGAGATGTATGTGTGTGTGGAGACAAACATACCGAGAGATAGATAAATAATAGATGATGGATAGATATATAGATATATAGATACATAGATGATAGATAGATAGATAGATAGATAGATAGATAGATAGATGTAAAAGTTACTATATGGACAGATACAAACATAGATGTAGCCACTGGACGAGAAAATAAAGAAAGGTATATGCTTTAAGTAGATGCACTACTATGGCCCCGTAAAGAGGGAAAAAAACATAGTTAAAATTTTTTCATAAGGGGAGTTCAAGTGCATTTTAAAGTTTAGAATGTTTTTCCCTGTCAAATTTTTCTCTCCTTTTGTAAAACCTGTATTTGAAATCCTCAAGAATATAACTAAAAACAAATATAGATGATGGATTACTGTGATAATCAGAAGAAGTCCACAATGTCAATTGTCAATTAAACACGTACACACATTAACACACTAGTATACTAGCCCCAAGGACAGTAAGCAGAAATCTTTGGAGAAATAACCTATTTCAAATCCGATAAATATACAAGATGGATTTTGAACATCTTGCAAAAAGCAAGAAAAGTACACATGATGTCAAAAGAAATAAGGTACCAACTTCAAAAGCCATCCAATAATCAAATGAGGGTCAAGCTGAACATCAGTCATAGTAAATCTTTTAAAAATAATATTAGCCAGGTGTGGTGGACAACACCTGTAATGTCAACCCTTGGAAGGCTGAGGCAGAAGGATCACTGCAAGTGAGAGACCAGCCTGGGTCACATAGTGAATTCAAGACCAGCCTAAACTACATAGTAAGATCTTGTCTCAAAAAAAAAATCATAATAATAATATTAAAACACACAAACAGAACCTCACCAGTCACCACTGGAGGATGCTAAGAAGCCAAATCATTATTCTGAAAGTTGATAAATACAGTAAAAGGAAAAGCTCATGCATGTTTTGCTTTTCTTATATGAACTGTATTTTAGGATGACAAAATAGATAGTGAAGGGCAGTTTCTCTACATAGAATTAACCCTTACAGGAGATGATGAAAGAGTGATAGAATATATTCAGCAAGGCATGATGGTGCACATCTACAATCCCAGCACTCTTGAGGCTGGGGCAGGAGGATCTCTGTGAGTTTAAGGTCAATCTGGGGTACATAGTGAATTCAAGGGCAGCCTGAACTACATAGCGAGACTCTGTCTAAAAAATAAATAAAAATAAAAATATATCAATCTAGGTAACCAATTCTGCCTGCTTCCAGACAGAAATGAACGACACCATCTATGAAGTACTTTTGCTAAAACACTGAATTTAAATCCCATCTAAGACTAGGATATAACTATGAATTTACAGGATATAGAGAGTATGGAGGGAAAATGTTAAGCACAACCAAGAATATACACGCAGCAAAATCTAGAGTGGACACAATTCTACAGAAAAACATCTCAGTTTCATCTCTAAGATTCAATAAGTAAATTATAATGAGGGATAGACAAAGAGGGAGAAAGACAGATTGAGGGAACATTTAAATTAAAATATACATAAGAAGTTTATTAATTTATTGCTATGTGTAGACATTATTTTCATCTTCTAAAATTTGTGAGAGAACTATGGGAGTTTGAACTCTGGCTGAATATATGATATCAAGGAATTGTTTTTAAAAGTGTAATGTTTAATTAATGTTTTAAAAGTCCTTATCATCAGCAGACCCATCTTGAACTACTTATGAATAATTTATTGTTATTTTAAGGAGACGAAAATAAAAATAACAATAAAAAAGTTTCAAAAAAGGTTAGTAGGACAGTTATAATAATACATTGCATATTGTTATCTTCATGGTAGTTATTCAGAGTACAAGACATAGGCATGATGTCTTGATTTGTTTCAAATAATCTAAAACAGGAATAGCTGCAACAAAGTTGCCCTTGCATAATAATTACTGAAGCCGAACATGTGAGTTTTTTAATATCATCCTCTAATTTTGTGTAACTCAGAAAAGTTCAATAATAAAAAGGTTATTTTTAAAATACTCAATTTCCAAGCATGCCAATGTTCGTTCTTTTCTGTGTTTTATTTCTCTTTGGGTTGAATGCTCTATCTTTGCCTCAGTTAACATCTCTGTGCCAGGATATGTTGTGTGGGAGTGGGAGTTTGTGTAAGAAAACGAAGTGCCTGTTCTCATAGCTTGGTAAATCAGAAATACCTTTCCCACACTTGTTCTCTTCCTCAGCTTCCGCCCTACGCTCTATTCGCACTGGCACTTGAACTTATTTTTGTTCCCCATGAGTCAATCTTGGTGGAAGTGCTATTCTGTTTGACCACAAGAGGAGATATCTCTGTGAACACAAGGTACCAGGAGAGAACAGGTGTGGGGCGTCACAAGAAAAGCCCTATCTTTATCTATAATATGTAATCCTCTGTTTGTTACAGAAATTGAAAGGCTAATAAAAGTTAAGAGAGAGATATGGACAACCACAGTTAACATTGAGTCAAGTCAGGGACATCCTCCAGAGTCACTGTAGAGACGGCAATTGTCATTGTCTGTTCTTAGCAATTTGTGCTGGCAACCCATTTTATATTATATATTCCACAATGTTGTGGGTCAAGTCTTAGACCCTAAAATATTCTGCCAAATATAGAGTTCAGTCTACAAGCTGAGTCTTATTTCTTCCTTTAACTTTAAGGATATGGTTTGTTTTTAAGATGCAATCCGGTCAGTCCTTCATGAGACTTTGCCACTTTTCACAGAATTTAATACCAATTCATAGAGCTTTGCTTAGCCTTCTGGGTTCTTTGGGTCTATATATTAATCTTTCTTTTTCCTACTCTTTTTTTTTCTTTTTTTCTTATTTTTTGTGCATTCATTTCTTGATTAGAGATAAGAGATACCGAACCAAAGAATGTGTCATGTCAAGAAAGGAATTTTCATTTATTTAAAACATAAAGCAATAATATAGCATTTAGTAAAGTGGAAAATATTCTGAGAATGTAGGTTCTGCGTGTGGCTACCGTATAAAACTCGGAAGCAGAAATAGCACTGACATTCAATGGTTGCATAATGACGTGCTTTATCCAATCTGGCTGGGATATCAAAAGGTAAGTTTTGAGAGTTCACTTACTGTTTTCCACTGAATGTTTTACTGAATCAACTAGGCTGACGGTTGGTTTCAGCATTACGTAGAAGTGACTCAGGCTTAATCTCAGTTAGGCAGATTAACTTTCTCCTCCTAACACTTCTGTATACAGTTTCAGTAGGAAGAATTACATTTTATTATTTAATTTGCTAAATTTTGGCTTATAACACTGTCTACAATAATAAAATCAAAGAAAGCACACTCGATTTCTGGCACCAACAATAACATTTGCAATATAAATATTTTCTTCTCATTGGTATTGGCTAGTTGTACTTTTTTCATAATTTGGGCATGATTATATTTAAGAAATATGCTGGAACTTTTTTTTTTATAAGAAATCTTCATGTTACCAAACACAAACAATAGAGTTATTTTCTATGCAGACTCAATATAAAGGGTACCAGGAAAGCTCTCTTATTTTTCAAAATGTTTTCTCTCTGAAAGTGAAATTAGACCTAAATTTTCAAAACTAGAGATGCATTCATTTGACTCAATCTCCTAAAACACAGTGGGAGGGGAGGTACAGACTTATACTTGCTGGCTTGTGAGTCATTTATGTCTTTAAGTGAATGAATACTTTGTGAAATCTTTTCCTAAAAGAAATCTAACCTGAAGAAGATGATGTAGACCAGTAAATGGAGTTGAAGAAGGAGAAAAGAGCCTCTAAGGAAAGGAAACAAAGTGGTAAACTGAAATAGGCCCTTTGTCAAAGACCAACTCTGAGCAGTTCACATACTTGAATAAGGCCTGTTGATGCATTACCATTGTCTTTGAAATACAATGGTGTTTTGTTCTCCTGAAATTATAATTACACATTCCAAGGATCATTTCAAGATTTTAAAGAAAAGTAATGGATATAATTATTAAAATTATTTGGGGGCCCAGGCAAAAACCATTAGGTTAAAACAAACAAAAAACCTATTAGTTAGTTAGTTATTTATCTCATCTTAACAGAGCATTTTGTAGTGCAATTGTCAGCATAGTATTTAAAGAGTAGGTTCTAGAGTTATTTTCTACAATAGAAATTCTAAAATGTTCTTCAAATAAATTCAAAGGGCTATAAAAAGTTAACATATCACCAAAACATGATTTTCATTTTGTCAAAAACACATATTAAAGAATTACTTCACCTAGAATATTATGTTCTCTTTTTTTCTTTTTAGGAAATACAAGACTGGGAAATTGAACATTCTTTTCTCTTTATACATATAGGCAATTTAGATAAATATTACTAATTAGATGCATGAGTTATACTGCTCTATGAAAAAAATATTTATCATAAATTAAGTGAATACTAGATACAATCTTTCATTTTCATCATCTAAATAGTTCTAAATGTAGTCTTTGTATTTCTTGGTCTATGACTATTGTATCATTGGTCTACTTCTTGGTCTATGACTATTAGTATCATTTTTTCCAGCACATTTGATTTTTTTCTTTCCCTGTAAAGTATCATTCCCTGTACAGAGGATCCTTCAATTCCCAGTATTACCTGAATAATGATGTATGTGGGTAGGGATATGGCTCAGTGGTATAGGACCTGCCTAGCAACTGCAAAACCCTGAGTTTGATCCCTAGCATTGCAAAAAATAATAATGATAATAATTTAACACATTATTTTCTCCATGAGCACAAAATAACCTGTTTCATCTTCCTTGTAAATCTTAATGATTTCTGAAGATGGTATTAACACACTGAAGTTCTGCATTCCCAACTGTATAAATTCTCAAAATTCAGCATACCAATTTACTACAGAATAAATAAAAGTTTTGTGATGCAACATGCCATCTCTAACCTTTGCAAATCAGGAAAAACTTGGTCACATTCCTTACACTCCTGGATGGTGTGCATCTCTCGGAGATCATTTTCACTTTCAAGTTTTTGTTGAAAGTCCTCTTCCACCATTGAGAATGCTGAGTGAGGTGTACTACAGGGAAACTTTTGGTGATCTGCTAGTTCAGCTTTGGATTCAAAGATCTGGTCACAGTCCTCACACCGATATTGCCGTTCTTCTGTGAAAACAATTCAGGTGTTCCTAGGATTAGGCGGTCAGGTCTGGAATGGCTACCACAAACTAGTTGTTTTATTAAATTGTATAAGATGTACTTCAAATTAGGTGATTGTCATTTTCATGTCAATTTTAACATGGATTAGAAATACTATATGTAAACAACCAGAGAAGACTCTGTAACAGTAGCATAAATAATTACCCTGGTTACAGTATAACTAATCAGATGAAACTTCATGATTAAAACTTTCTAGGATCATAGGATATTAAAAGTAATCATTGCCACATATTAAGCATCATCTATTTTTTCAAGCCACTACATGGATCATTGATGTTCCTTAAAACTTGAGTACAAAATTTATGTCTCATCGTTATCCCAATTTTTAGACAAGTTAAGTAATTAGAGACAGAACCAATGGTTGGGTCATGATTTGAACCCATCTCTGTCCTCTATACTCCTCGATAGCCCAACACCATGTTCCCTAGAAGACACAGGGACACAGGATCTTAACTGAGTCATAACTATGCCTGTTACTATCATTAAAATTGGCAATGCTTCAACATGTATCATCACTTATAATGTAACAAAACATGTGTTAATTACCAATTCATGTTACTCCAGGACCAGTGCTAATTGACATAGTTCTGTTAAATAGCAAACATCATAAATTTGTACTTTAAATCAATAAAGTAAAAAAAAAATAGTTATGGGGTCTTGTTTCTGTTCTTGCCATCTTGATAGCTGTGAACCCCCTCCATAGACCACACCCTGCACACAGTTGCAATCACAAACATCTAGGAAACAGCCCAGCATGCTGAAAAACACCCAGAACAAACAACAGGACACACAACGCCTATTCTGTAAACCTATAGACAAGAAGATGTTATTCTTCAGTTGTTCGCTGACTAAATGTTTTCAAGGAAATATTTTAGTCATCTACCAAATGCCATGCACTTTGCTAGGAAATTAACACATTAAAAAAAACCAAAACCACAGAGAGATACGTAACAAGGAACTATGATGTACTTCACCACCAATGCGTGGATGTGGCCTAAGGAATCCCAGAGGACTATGCCTAATCCATGCAATCAGGGGAAGAGTGGCTCAGAAAAAGCAATGTGTTGAGTAAGAATCAGCCAAGTGGTGGTTGAGAAGGGCTCATCTTAGTCCTGGGAATGGCATAGGTCAGTGATGGAGTCATGAAAGACAGAGCACATTCACAGAAAGACGAATCTGCAGAAACATATGGCAAGCTTATACAATGCATGTAAGGAAGGAGTGGGAAACAGAGTGGTTGGCAGGTTACTAGGGGCTATTTAGGTTTATAGGAAGAAGGGAACAGAAAATCATCGAAAGTCAGAAAGCAGACACATATCAGATTTGGTTTTTAGAATCATTTCGCCCACTTGCAGTGTAAGAAACCCAGCAGAAAGGCCCAATGATACTTCCCTGTGCAATCCACCTAAGATACTGGCTTAGTTTAAATTGAATACATAAAAATGGGATCAAAATGGTAAAGGAATCATTACATGGACTCAACAGTTTGTCCACTTTAGATATAGGGAACTAAGGGAGGGGGAGTGATTCTAAAATAAAATAGCTCAGCTCTAGAGGCAGAAATCTCAATGACATTAATTCATTAAGGGAAACATTTCCTGTAGTTTGTGAGGCTATTCACATATTTAAGATCTGTATTTAGATTTGTCAGGAGTCTGAACGGAAAACAAAACCCTCCAGACCACATAATAGACAGCAAAGATCTTACTTTGAGCACTGACTCCGATACTTATTCCTAAGTAGTCTTACTAGTCAATTTACTGAGTCTTAATGAGCCTCATTTTCTCTACCTGTAAAATGGATATTATTCCTCTCTGAGTTTTTGTCTATGTATAAAAGATTAAACCAGACAATTATATGGAAAGCATATATCTAACATATACTAAGTGGGCAATGCATGTGTGTTATTATGTTGTTCCTAAGTTAAATCCTAGAGTCATAAAGCACAAATCATCAGTTAAACATTATAAGCCTTCTATATAAATATATAGTGTATATATGGGTGTGGATGTGACACATTCAAAACAAGAAGCAACTGATAGTTCAAAACCATTTTAAAGGAAGGTAATTTATGAATGGTAGCCCCAAAAGAGGAATGGCCACTTCTACTTAGTCCTTTTCAGGGTAGTAAACTAATCACTCATATTTTTAAAAGTAACGTAAACACTTTAGATCTAACGTTCATGGATGTATGAAACATCAGAGAAAGCCACTGTTTCATTTTTATCACCTGAGCAACCAAAACTGGCAAAGTCCTTGCCCATCAGTCAGAGTGCCCCACTCAGGCTCAAACTCTACCAGGCCAATTGGAAACTCTAGATTTCTAAAGCTATTTGGATGTCAGCATTTCCAAGAAAAAAAAAACGCATAATAGGTACCCCAAAACATAACTGATATAACTATAAAGAGACAGAATGTAGTTTGACCAAAGGAAAAAAATGTGCAAGAAGGCCAGCAAATTCTAGCAGGTACAGAGGTAAAAGCTGAGGTTCTCCCCTCTGGAATGTTGGAGGGATGGAGGGCTATGTGATCCTACTCTGTCTGGTAGATTGGATCGGTAACTTCCCAGTGGTTCTTCCAATAACAAAATGCCACTATATTATCTAAAGATGCCACTATATTATGTTGAGCCAAATCATATCAGGAGAGAGGAAGCAGAAGGAGGAAAAAAATATTAAATTTTCATTTCATGATATAAATGAACACAAGGAGAGTTTTCCCTTAATCTTACCTGAACAAACATTTATTATTATTTTGATCCCACATTTGGATTTAGAATAGGTCTTTGGCAAATAGAACTTTTACTGGCTGTAAAATTTTTTCATTTGTATTTTCCCCTCCTCTCTTTCTATGGGTTTCTATTACTTTTCCCAGTAATAATAATAATAAATATATATATATGAAAAATATCTGCAAGATATAGAAAAGTTCAAAGTCAAGCTCCTTGAAATGACTCTCATATGGTAGGGGGATTCTCACTGTCTAAGGCATTGACAAAAGGCTTAACGTAATGTCTCCAATCAAATATTCAAAATTCCCTTGATCTACACTACAGGGAAGTCCTCTCCTTACTTTAACTTCATCGTAATATCAGCCAGGGAACTAACCAAGAAAATAGCCACTCCGAACACAGTTGTTAAAATTGATACTGAATAGCCAGAGAAGTGAATACCCAAATGTCAAGTGTGATGGACTCCTTCCAGTACCATGTTGCAAATCTCTAAATAAGGGTGACAGGCACTTGCTGTGCAGGGCACTAACCGTGGATGTCCGGTGCCATGGGTTCATGAGGATAATCTTCACTCTTCATGAACAGCACAAGCTCCTCTCCCGGCGCAATGTCTGCGACTACTCTATAGAATATCTTCAAGGACCAAAAAGGGCAGGGCAGGAAAGACAGAGAAGTGAATATTGGCAAAGGACAAGGTACGCATTGAGACAGCCATACATTCTATCTTAACAAACATACTCCTTTTTATTCTTATTGCCAAAAGAATCGTGATGTCTTATTTTTATTTACTGAAAATGAACCCTCTGATGACAAATAGAAAGCTGTGATTTTCAAGCCAGTTCACAAATATTCTCCAAATACGACTTCACAAATCAAATTTTCTTAATTCGAGGTTTGCTGGGTCACATACACCCTGTCTATGTTTAACAAAGAACTTGCCCATTTCTGAATTTGTCAAAGCACCTACCAAACCACACACATCCAGAGCTAAATCTTGACTTGCATTATCTAGTAGGAGCCCAGCTAACCTCGAGCTACTCCCTTAGCAAGTTAGCAAAAGTAACACCTTTTTAGCAAGATGTTCAGTAGTTAAATGGGGAAGATGATATAAGAAGTCAGCAAGGTCCCAGCAGAACAGAATCAAATGACATATCTTCTTTTTTAAACAATGAACCCCTCTTTTGTTGACCCTGGACCAGCCTTCATTCTCATTTCCCAACTACTGACTATACTTCTTTGAAAGCAGGTCACAGGTGTTGGGCATTTATTGATTCATTTTCTTTTTTCCAGGCTACTGAGGGTGGTGCTTATTCTCCTTGCTTTCTAGCAAAATGCGGAGGACAGGAAGGGTTTAATAAATCTATTAATGACAAACTGAAAATCAGGGGGACCAATGTGGAATGAACCTGATGAGAAATTTCCAGGGTCTCCTTACCTTTCCCCAAACAGCCCAGTAACTTAGGCAAGCCATTGACCAATGATTACCTCTAAGCATCAGAGATTTTTGAAATTTATAACAGCATTTAGGCATGAAAATCTTCAAGATGGTCATTCATTTTACCGTAAAAATGTTCTCAGTTTTTTCATTTTATTCTAAGATTTATCAAACAACAGTTTTCATGAGCAGACAGAGACTTTGGAAGTAAACAATGAAGCTACATGATTAACTGCATGAAAATGCAATTAATCACATTCTGCCACAATATCCTCGCAAAGCCCCACAAAAAAAAAATTAACTCCTATATTCTAAATATCTGGGTAGGACTTACACATGAACATAAACAAAAACATTACTAAAACAAAACTAAAAAAGAAAGAGAAAAAAACACATAACAAATTGGTAAACCCTACTAAGAAACAGGAAGATGATTTCACAAGATACTGCTGTTAACTATGGTTTCTTGCAGGGCCCACTTGGCATTTCAAATTGAGAAAAGCTGACGAATTAATTTCTTATAAGATAAAGAGAAATGCTCATACTTTAACTGTATTTACATATCTGTTTATCTTTTGAAAATCTGAGAACATTAAACATAAGTATGTGCCTCTTTATTCCAGTAGGTGGCTCTAAAGTCCAATTGTTTATTTTTTTATAAAAAGACTAGACCGCGAAATTATACTAAATTTGAAAAATACCTCAATGAGGAGTATTTTATGATAGTTCCTTTCTGACCAGAATAAATTAATTTTTTCACTCAATAGTAGATTAACTGCTTGAAGTTTCTTCATAGAAAATAACAGCAAACATAATAAGGTGGGCTACACAATTTTCTAATGTGATTTAAGTCTTTCTCTGTCCAAAGACAGAATTCATACTATGGAAATTTACCCCTTGTTATGAACTGTTTTTATGAAAAAAGGTACATTTGTAGTTTGTATCTAATGCCTAACCTTCGCGTTCCTTTTTTGGAAGTACACTGAGAGAAATAAATCCTCTCAAAAAGTTACCAGATTAAAAAAATGAACAATAATGAGTGAATTTGCTTTTTTCCCTAACCCTTCCAGTTAAATACTTATAAGTACTCTGTTTTATTCTGGAGTTCTATTTCCCCTTACAAAACAATAGACTTCTCTCAACAGTTTGAATCACCTCTTTTTTGGCATCTCTCACAGGTTTAACTTATTAGTTTCCTTTCCAACAACATGTTGACATTTGAATTGTGACATATTAGAACTTTTCGTTGGCTTCTCGGAAATAGTGAGGTTAAAGAGACAATGGCCTGCAAGACAGTAAAACAGTACAATTGTCTCTGTTGGGGAATGCTACAAAGACACACATGCCAGGTCATTTTAAGAAAGTATTATGATATCATTATTTCTCTGCAGTCTACTATTAATCATGTCTCCTTTAATTCCATTTTAGATTTACTCAAACCAATGTGAACAGTCCAAGGAACAAAAGAAAATGACGAATACACTGTAACTATATATTATAAAGACAATTCTCTTTGCAAGGACATAGATCATCACTGTAATTTCCCTTTAAGTGTCCAGATTGTCATGTGAAGAATATTGAGTGCATAAAAAATAAAAGGCATAGAAGAGTGTTGATGTTGGCTTTATTTACAGGAGGTAAAAGGTGACATTCCAGGCCATGAAAGGCAAGGCAAAGCAGAGTGGATTTTAACTTCAGGGTGTTCTTTTCGATTTTAAGTGAATTTTTATGGTGCTCATGAAACTGAAGTTTGAAAAGAACTGGCAAGCTCCAGACATAATGAGGGCAAATTCTGGGCTTGCTTCCTCATATAGCAATAAGAATGTGCCTCGAAGTTCCATCTGCCACACCCCTACAAAACTAGGCCCTTTCTCAAGGTGTTTCACCAGTGATAATCTTCACTATCTTTCATTGCATAGGATCTCACAGACTCCTAAGTAAAATTATATTTTTCTCCCCTAAATATAATATCTCAAAAGCCAAATTTGAACACTCGAATACAAAGATGTCTACAGGTAAATCAGTTTGCTAACAACAACAACAATAAATAAACTAGCCAGCATTTGTGAAATGAGAAGAGGCGTTTCAATAAAAACAAAATGAGAATTTGTTGTCTTAAAACAATTCATTGGAAATACTGGGATATAATCTTGGAGGAATCAAGTTTTCCAGAAGATACTTTATCTATGCTTTTATGCTATAAAATAGATCTTTCAGCAAATAAAAATGCAACAAAGCACAGAAGTGATTTATGTAGATTTTCCCACATATTTGTATGCTTAACTGGATTTTAAATGTCTTTAAAATCACTGCATTTTCAAAATCACTCTTCCTTCTGGGAAAGTGTTTTGTGGATCATATCCTCTGAGTTACGCACCAAAAGCACAGACACTGATACGACTTCTCTGGTTTTTGTGTTGGAAAAAAATGAAATGGGATCAACTCTTTCGTTAAATTTCATTAAAGAGTTATCAGTTCTTCCTTTCCATCAGATTTCTGTGGAAAAAATTATCTGATTCCAAAATTAAAATGTTCTGAATCTGAAATATGTAATGAATTCAATTCAAGTATATAAAGAGAAGCTCAAAAACTTTAAACACTTAGCTAAATTTGACACAAAACAGTTGATGATTTATTATTTTGCTGTCTCATAATATTCCATTACAAGGGAAAAACTCAATTATTTGCAATGTAAAATGATATAATGGAGGAATGGATCCTTTAATATAAGAAAATTCAATTTTAAAAAAAATTTGTGATGAATATTTTAAAACTGTGTTAATTCCTTCAGGATTTTGTACATAGTAGCTAATACTAAAATCCAGAACCAAAACTTTATCTGCATATCATCTAATTCTCCATATATTTAAAACTTTTGAAAATAATTTTATCATATAAAAATTAATGTTTCAGTACCTTGCTGGACTCTTTTATTTTTCCAGATTACTACATTTCTTTGTAAGTATGGGTATTATATTTGGCTCTCTGGACACTTCAATTTATAAAGATAAGTAAAGATAAATATTTATAGAAATGTTTTAATAACACGTCTCTTCACATTCTTTTATTTTCAAAATTTAATAGAATAACACACTAATAAAATTTTTGAATATTTATTTTAATCACTAAAACATTAAGGCAGTTGAAAATAATACTAAAAATCCAAAAATTGTTCATTTTTCCTACAGAAAAAAATCACAACTTAGGGAATAAATATATTATACAAGTACATAGGAGTTAAATGCTCTGAACATAACTATTATATTAAATCTATCTTTAACTCTGTAACCAGTTCCAAATGTAAAGGGAATATCCACTCAGTTAATACTCACAAAGCTGAGTTAAGAAGAAAAGACCCTGGTGATTTGATTTAGCAAGTTTTAGACTTTAAAAAGTATATTTTCAAACAATGCTATATACAAATGTATATGTAATTGGTTACATTATATATTTTACATATGAAATATAAATGTGGTGATGCATATATTTTCCAAGAATTTTTAAATTTGTATAAAATATTAGTAATCTCATGTTATACATATGTGTGCTATATTTAATGATATATGATTCATGCTAATTATAAATATTTCCAGTAACTTGATTATACATTATGTTACATGAATCTCAAAAATATAGTTGGAATTAATTGAAATTAAACATGTCATTAATTTTTTTATATTTAAGATAAAAGGATAGCACTAAAGAGTTTGGACACTACTAAGTATTCTGACAGTAAAATTAATAGATTTTTCAGGCTAATTCAGTTTGACATTATCAAGGCTTGCATTCATCCAGATCCTCCATCAGCTTCATGATGTTACCAATAAATGGTAATAATGCATGATCAAGCACAAATTCAGAATCTTTTGGAACAACCTTAAAGACCAGTTTGCTATGCTTGGATCGATTTTAAGTATTATGTTTTTACTATTGAGACAGAAGGAAAATTCGTGTATAAGGAGGAAAACAAGAAAGAAAGAAAACACATCATTTACTTTTTAAAAGATGAACAAGGTTTCATTGTTATTAATACCCATTTATTTTTCCTGCTCAAGCACTGGAAGTTTTATTTATACTTAATAGACTGTATTTGGCATGTCTCAAAATGACAGAAGTGTGAATTATGAATGACCTTCAACCTATTCAGGAAGTTGTAATAATTGAAATAATAGAGAAATATACTCCCTAAAAAAATCTGTACTGAGAGACAACTTTTTCAGACTACTGCTGTCTTTTTCCTTTGAACTTGACAGTTCATTTCTTCCTCCTGTAGCTTTCAACATTTGGCCTGAAAGCTTTATTTTCTATAGCTTCATTCAATGTGTCCTTATGAAGACCAGGAAAAGCAAAATGGAACTTTCACATTTGGAATAAGAGGAGAGGTAGGTGACAATTTACACATTTGAACAAAGCATTTGAACACGTCTCTCTGCCTTGGTGCTGCAGACAAGTAGCATCAGTCCCCAGATAAAATACGCACATGTGTGAAGGTCTCAGAAAACATGGTCTGGACCCTTGATCTATTCATAACAATAAAAGAAACCCCATTTCAGGACTGCAAAAGTAATGTCAACTTTTTGACTGCTGGAGGGAGGATTTTGCTATCTATTTTCTGAGCCTAATTTTAGTAAGAGGTGAAGAGAAGTATCTTCAGCAGACAGAGATTGAAGACAGAACATAAATTTGTCCAAAGAAATCTTAGCTTTATCATGACCAAACTTTGCCAAAACAATCCATGCTTAATTTTCCACAAAGAGAAGGCATCTTGTAAATGTCTTTAGAGCCACAGTCTAAAACCAAGAAAATACTGACAAAACTCACGTATGGAGCAGATGCATCTTCTTCTAAAATAAAAAATAAAGAATATCTACTGGACCAAATGCTATTGGAGAAGTTTTTTTCTATATATCTTTATTTTCTTTGTTAATAATATGAAGAGAAAGCCAAGTATAATTTATTGAATAAAACAAAACAATTGTTGATTACAGTTTGTGTAAATAGGCAAGTGATAAAGATGCATTTATTATTTATTACACAGGGAACCTACAGTGTACCCAGCCCGGAAGCCCTGTAATTTGTCTCTTAAATAACCCGGAAGGATCTCTCTATAGAACCCTCAAGAAATATCCCTTAGCCACCTGATTTAAGGAGGCCATTTTGTTTGATTTTATAAAAAGTCTCAGATGATCATACTGAATAGTTTTTGAATGTGTGGTGAACATTACACTATCAAATGATAAGGAAACTAAAGACCATCTTTGGGTTTCTTACTAATAAGCTGGAGGCTTTTTTTGTGTCTTCTCCTTGATGGTTTATGAAGCATTCTGATGACTACCTTGTTGGTACAACCCAGAAATAGTTGAGAATGATGCTTGCAATCTTCCTGAATGAAAGGTGATGAATATGTGCAGACTCTAACTAGTAAAAAATTTTGCATATAACATTTGAAGTCACCTTCTTTGACAACATATGTGGCCTGCGATTCTTAATAAAATTTCTAGTATGAATTCTGTCAGTGCTGTGTCCTGGGATTACATGAGGGGAGGGAGCAGTGCTGTTTGTTTGATCATGTAAATGTCAAACAGCAAACTATGTCTGGGAGAGTTTCATCTTCAGATGAGGAAAGTAACTTATCAGCCAGACAATATCCCCCAAAGTCAGCTTAGGCACTGTTCAGAAAGCCAGTCTCTGGGTATTGCCAGCTGGCATTCATCTTAAAACAGCAGAACATAACTTTGGTATAAAAGTAGAACTTGACTTAAAAGCAAAGCAAAGAAAATGCCTAAAGCCACTAATAATTTTGACATCAAAAGAAATCGTACAAAATACAGACAGAAATCCTTGTAAATGAAGAGAAAAATTAACAAATTACCTGACAGTAGAGGCAAACATTTTTAAAAAGTGGGAAGACGTTAACAAATTCAATTTTTTGATTTTTACACAAATCAGCATGTACCTTGCTGTTTTGCACTAATTGCATTAATTAAGTGATGCTGGAAAGTAGATTTTTTTTTCCTCAGTAAAAAGCCAAAGAAAGTAACTTAATAACTGAGACCATAACAAGCTTCCAACAATAATACCATTCTAGTGTCACACAATCTGATAGAAGCAGGCACAAGAACGTAAGGAGAGTGAGAGCGTGTGCACCAAATCAGCCATGATCGTCCTGGAAGCAGTTAAAACTTTATAAGGTAAAGCACAAATGAGAACAATGCCTGTTCCAACTGCAAACACCACAGAGTCTTGCTGCTATTCATTAACCACAAGGGACCTGGCAGAATCCCCTAAGTGAATTCTGACTCTGTATTCTCTAAGGGGCACTCACTCTTCTATATCTCATTTTTTTCAAAATATAGAACAGGTATTAGATAATCTCTTATTGACACATTTCTTCTTATTCAGAGAGAACAGAAGACTTCTCTTACCCTACTTACTAAATACCAGCTGTCAAGGGCCTGTTTAAAAATGAAAGGACTTATCACCTTGTGTAAATGACAAGATTAATAATGTCTTGAGTTTCTGAGAACTTTATTCTTTATTGAAGACCATGTTAGAGCAGGTCAGGAGTTTAAATGAAATTGTGGTCCTTCCAATGGAGCAGAATACATACATATATAAAATATTACCCTGAAACATGCACCCAGATCATTCTCATGGGCCTAAGTGGAAAGACAGGTATTAGTTTAAAAAGTCATTTTACATAAATTGTGTCTTCATGACCTCCTTGACTATAATCAACATGTTTTCACCATAAAGTAATGTTAGAATAAAGCTGCAGGGTCCAGAGAACACAAAATTTGTAAATATGCTCAAAGATGAGAAATGGCATTATTTGAGGATAACAGGCAGTCAGTGGGTAGCCTTGCCTTTGATCTAGGTGAAAGATATAAAAATATGGGCTTACAGAGTGGTATATTAAAGGATGGAAAGACAGGCAAGAGCAGGATGAGCCAAATCTAAAGAAATGCATGACATCCACCAATCAACGTCAATATGGTTTGCAAAGGGAAGATAGCTACAAGACTTCAAATGGGAAGTTACCAAAATATTCAGATTTTTAAAAACTCAGTAAATAATTTAGATGTTTGTGCTACTTATTAAATACATGGGTGTTTCAAATATAAATGGAACCTCTGAATAACTGGTAAGTCATTTTTATGCCTTCTCTGTGTGTTGGTCCCCTTGAGGACCTAGTGTGGAAGAGTTTTCCTCATTCAATTTTCTGCTTTTGCTCCTGCCTGATTCTATGTCTCAGTGGCAGTTCTTGCTCCTGAAAGCAACCAAGGGTAACTTTAAATTGGTAAAATGTAAAGGTGCTTTAAGTATTGTCCATCTCATTACAACTTAGCCACTGTGCCACAGATGTAGAGCTATGTAGTACTGTGTAGTATTGTACAGATACTTTAAGGAATGGTGTGGGGGGATAATTAGAACATCAAGGATCAAGGGCCTTGGGTGTTTTTAATGGCACTACTATTTTATGACTTGAGTGTGACTGTGGTGTCAATGTATTAGTGTTTTTGGTGTGGCCTTCTTTTATAGAGATAAATTACTATAGTTAAAACATTTTCAGGGGGAATAACAATATCAGTCAGACTAAAGCTATTGAGAAATTATGAGTTAGAAATGATGCTTGTGCTTTCAGAATTTCTGTCTCCAAATAGATCACCTTACAACAATTTTTAAAATGAGAAATGAATGGGACATCTGAAATCACACAACTGGAGACTTTCTGGGCAGCACCATCAAAAAAAAAAGCTGTCAGAGCTCATTCTGGCCTGAAATAAAATAACTCAAATAAATCTATTGGAAAATTTAAACCAAGGAAAAGCACCTCAGATAAAAATGCTTGTGAGAACGTACTGGGGAAATGTTAGGTGAATAGTCTTTGTTTTTATTTTTATGATATAAAAAAAATTACATTTTTAACAACATTGCTTAAAAATCAAAATTCACATGGAACTACTCCCTCCCAACAAATCAAATATGGGTTTTATCCATCATATTAAAGAATGCCACTACTACCAAACTATCATTTTTGCAAGTATATAGATTTTCTTTTATGGAGTTCCTCCACATTATTATAAAAATGATTCAAATTTATTCAACTCAATCAACAATATAAGAATTTTAAAAACTATATATATATATCTTTGCAAAAGTAAACTGTATACACTTTTGTTCATATAAACTTTTCCTTAGTTAAGATGTACTTGAAAGATTCATTTCAAATTTTTTCCTTTTTGGAGTCTAGTATATGTATGTGTCATGTTATTAAAATTAATTTTACAAACCTGAGCTCCTTCAAAGAATCAGAATGAAATAGCTTTTACAATTTCTTCTAAAATGCTATATTTGCTTTTGTGTTGTACAGGTGAGTTGATATCCTTAATGTTTAATAATTACTCCTGATTCAGGGTCTCTTTCTACGTCTGGATGTTAAATAACATTGCACACAATTGAGAATGTTCATTATGTGAAGACTTGTGCTTATTCACCATTTGGCAACTCTTATTCCTCATGGAAAAGAGAGCGAAAAAACAGACCAAGAGAATCTCTTTAGTCAGCTCTTTTATCATTGTACCTAGTCCAACATTCACATTTCAAAGCGGTCTAGAATAGCTAGTCTTAATTGGCTTTTAGAAAATGTATATAAGCTTATGATATGCTTATAATATATGCATACACTATTTGAGTGTCTGTTCTCCTTTGTCTTGTCAACTGAGCTAAGTATGATTGTATACATATATACCAACAACACAAATCTGACTTTTACCTCTGACTTTCCTCTCATGTTGTTTATGGGTGAACTTACTTGACCATGCAATATCAATTTCACAATTATGTTATTTGATATTCACTCTGTAACCATCTTAGATTTTTGCCACCATAGTACAGAAATTTAAAATGAGTATTTAAGTAATAATAAGTATACGTCTAATGTTGGCTTTATATGTTTGTTCAGATTAACCATTTTCCCTGGTTCATCAGTTAAAATAAGTAAATATGTGCTTCATTAAGGGATGAAGCTAGAATATTTTCTTGGAAGAAACAATACTTCTTACAATATGTACTTTCAAAGTAACTATGGTAAAATTATAAATGCATATTCTGATGAGCAATCTAATTCATAGTTTGGAACAGTGAGACAGTTTTCCTTTTTAATGCAATCAAGATACCCTGTGATAAGAACAAATTTATTATAAAACATTAGGCACATAAATATTAAATGAAAAAATGCCTATACGTGGGCTTATATTGGCTACAAGTCCCATTCTTAAATCGTATTTTCACTAATTTGACAACCACTTTTTTCTTTCTATGGAAATAACTCCTATTGTCAGTAAATATGAACAGCAGATAATTGTTATGATATAATTGTAATATTTCACTCTAAAGGTATTTGAGGACTTCTAGTTCCTTTTATAGGGAAAAAAAGTTTCTTATTTATAAAAACGATCTATTTCCCACTTCTACAAATAGTGAGTACTGAAAAAATGTTTGTAGCTGATGGTGACAGTAACTGATATGAGAGACTTGGGATATTTGCTACTTATAATCAATAGCTGATTTAATAATGTTTTCCATTGTCAATAATGCCTCATGTTTTCTTACGGCAAAGGGAAAAACACCAATTCATTGGTTTATTGTTTTTGATATATGTTGAAGATTTTAAAATGATTCTTACTTAAACCTAATTTTACAATTTACTACTTTTTCTATAGTTTAGCCAGTAAAAATTATCTGATAATTGGTAAAATGCCAAAGAAAAATTTCATAATGATGACTGAAAGAGAGTCTTAGACCATATTAAGCTAGCTTTATTTAGCAGCTTTCAATTGGAAACATCTAACTTAAACTTTTTCTTTTTTCTTGGTGGTGACTTCATAGTAGATTTGCCAGGCAGCCATTTCAATATGGTCTTGAAAATATATTTGATTTAAGGAAGCATTGCGTTAAAAGAAATAAATGATTATAGTATAATTAAATTCTAACCAAATGATGTTTACAAAACAAGAAATCAACAGACTAAAATAAACTTCTTGCTATTTTAGATATTGCCATACTAAGTTAAAAATTCATGTTCTAATATTATTAAGTGTAAAGTATGTTTCATGATGTTGCCATGATCTTCATTTCCTAGTTACTGTTATTAAAGTCCACCTCACTGCATGGTCCTCCATAATGTCACAACATAATTTCCGACAATGATATTTTAACTTCTTCACATATACAAAACAAACAGTATTCTGATTATTCTAAAAGTTTTCACTTATAATTAGGCAAATCAATATAAATGAATAATTAGATAAGTTTGATTGATGTCATATATATATATATATATATATACCTTCTGTTTCAAATAAAACTATATAATATTTCAAATATATTTCTTCCAATTTCTGCATAAATTCACAAAGTATTTTTGATTAGTTCAGTACTTTCTAAGAATATACTCTGATGGTAAAGTAGATTCTATGAACCTACTGTTCTGGTAAAGAAAACAATGTAAATAACACTGAAAAATAAATAAGCACTTGGTTTAAAAATAATTTCATTTACGCTAAGAAAACTGGAGCTTTTATGAAGGGTACTAGGACAAAGTGAAGAAACTACCCAAAGAGAGTAGTACTGAAAGAAAGTACTAAAAATGACTTTGTTTTGCATTTTTCTTACATTTGTGCATTACCTTCTATCATATCAACAAACAGGCCACAAGGGTCTACTGCAGCACACTGTTATTTTTATTCTTCAGGCTTCGCTGATACTTTAGTGTTCTCAGAGAAAAACAAGAAAATCTTTACAACGTACCTGATCATTTATCTGGCATGCAACGAGGTTGTGCTGATCATAACAGCCAGCGAACCTGATGTACTTGAGCCAGCTTCCTACATCTGGTTGACTGGCATCTATGCAGAACTTGACATTGCAAAACTCATCTAAGATCTAGAAGGAGGAAGATGAGAACAATCAATTGCCATATTGCTCCATTCATGAAGGTGATCAGTTTCTTAAAAATATTTCTTTGAAATGTATATGCCTTCTTTGAATCCTTAAAAGAAGAAAGTAAGACAGCATGCATAGTGAGAAAATAATAATAAGCTATCTGGTAAATGACAAGATGCTGCTTTTTGAAAAAAGAATAAAGCAACTGTTACTACAAAAAAATGATTAGTTTCAAGACATGCTTGTTTTGTTATTATGTATGATTGAGGGTTCATAACAATTTTATCAGATGCATTTTTACAAAAAATAATGTTAAGAGCATATATTAATATTTTTCTGAGCTAAACAGTCAATATTTTGATCTGGATAACTAAGTAGCACTTTAGGTTTAGTCTTCTCATGTAAGTTTGTATTTTCACATTTTTATACTTTAATTCATTTAAAATTGTAATGTGACTATTACTAAATTTCCCTTTTCCAGTTTGCATTTTCTCACCATGAAACAATTAAATCACACACTTAGTTGAAGGACATAATAAGATTTGCCTCATAAATGCATCTAACCAAACTAAAGAAAAACATGAAAATTATTCATAGATAGGTAAACAACCATGTAAAGTATGGCAACCTAAGGTTTTAGCTAATACACACCAATGCATATTTTCATATTATGTCCAGTAAGCAAATTAACGAAACTGGCTTGTGAGTAAATAAATATGTATCAAAACTTCTAATAGGTTTCCATTATCATAGATAGTTGTGTTTTGTTATTTTTCACATTTGACCTGTATTGAATTTTAATATTACTAAGGACAATTATGAACAAAAATTGGAATGGCAAATTTTCATTTATAAAGTTTTGTGTACTTAAACCAAGCTATTCTGATTCCCTCTGAGCAATAACGTCTTAAACATCCATATTTAAAGTTTCAGAGTCTTGACTTGATGGTGGACAACTACAAAGGCTGGTAATGTTATGTCAATCAACTAAAGCAAAGTTGAGGAAGTTTCCTATCAAAACCTAAATGATGTCGTCTAGAATGCGAATTAATGAATTATATAATCCCTACAAAACTCTGCTGCATTTATGCCAATATAAGTTAAAACTAAAATCTTCAGTATACAGACAAAAAACAGTTTTGCACAGAACTCAGGTAATCACCCAGTTGTAGGCTCAAGTCATTAACTCACCATAAACTTCAAGAGGAACCCCGTGTCCTGAGGGCTCTAGTCAAGGGAAGCTAAGAATAAGCCCTTGGACATGGGGCAACTGAAGGGCAATGAGCAGTCCCACAATTTAAAAAGGAAAAATTGGAAACAGAGGATAGAGATACCAGTTGCTACACACACACACACACACACACACACACACACACACACACACGGGTCCTCTTTTTCTAGGACACTTCTTCACACTAAAAACAAGAAATCTATACCTAAATACCTTTTCTAGTGAGAACAAATTTTAACAATTTCCCACTTATACAATTGCAGACTTTAAGATATTTCTTAACCCTCATAGCTGAGTAACTTAAAAAGCAATTTTAGATTTCTCCCTTTCCCAGATGTGGAGAAGGCACATAAATTACAATACAGTGCACACTTTTACTGAGTAAAACGCTGAGGTTGTTGAGTTTTGTTTGTTTGTTTTGATTTGATTTCTGGTTGACCTTTTTTGTTTTCCTGGCTAGTGAAAAACTAGGCAGGTATACTGACACACTGGAGAAATATTTAAGAAAGGAAATAGGGTGAAGCCAGTGAAATGCAACACCAGTTCCATCTCATATTTGCAGAAAGAAGTGGGAAACTTGTTAATTTCAAAGTCAAGAAGCATCCATCCCTTTGGCTTTCCAGCATTCCCTTTTGCAGGGCAAG
>RJWT010001825.1:0-44807 GCA_004365215.1 Cuniculus paca | reverse complement strand
TATTTCAAAGTACGGTCGACTGCCTCAGCACCATCATTCTATTTATGTATTCTTCACTCCCTTGCATGTCATTGTATTTATGTTGGTTTTGTTTTAATGTATTTTAGCATTATTGAAATGTAATTCATATATTATAAAATGAATCATTTGAAAATGTCTTATTCAGTGGTTCTTTTATATCACATATTATTTATATAATGTGTGTTTCTCTATATAAATACGCATTTCATTATACAAAAAACACTTTATATATATATATATATATGACTCATATGTGATATATGTGGTATATACATGGTATAAATGGCTCTGCAAACCTCTGTCAACTTTAGGATATTTCCACCAACCCACATAGAAAATCATAGTAAAGTGTGAATAACTGTTCACATTTCATTTTCCCTAAATTGTCCCCCTGCTATGTGAAACTACTAATTTAATATCTATATAAATTGATTTTCCTATTGTGAACATTTTATAAAGTGGAATAATACAATAAGAGACACTTTTTGGCTGCATCTTTCAGTTAACATAATGTTGTATCATGTACCTGTTCTCTATTACATTTCATTTCCAAACTATACTCATTGTGAAGGTGTATCACATTCATTTATCTACTAACTAGTAGATAGACTTTTGGATTATTTTCACTTTTGGCTATTATGAATAATGACACTAAATATTTATTATAGACTGAAGTGTGTGTCCTTCTTAAACTGCATTTCATGATAGGTTGCTTAAAAAAATAACTAAGTTAAAATAAGTTCCTTATGGTAAGCATTAGCCCAGTATGATTGACCTCCTTACAAGAAGGTGACATTATGACCCTGACAACACCATACCATGTGAAAACACCGGAAGAAAAGCACAACCATCAAAAAAAGAATAGGGCTTCAGAACAAACAATATTACTGAGACCTTTATCTCAGCATTCTAGCCTCCAGAAACCTAAAGAAATACATTTCTGCCTTTCAAGTCGCTACGTGTGTGGTATTTTGTCATGGCATCCCTGAAACCTGAACATAATATTGATGAACAAGATTTGTGTGGATATGTTTCAGTTATCTTGAATATATACCTAAGAGTAAAATTTCTAGCCATAAAATAACTCTAAGGGTTGAGGAATGAGACCAGACTGCTTTCCAACATGCCTTCAAATTTAAATTTCTGTGAATTATAAGAGTTGATTCTGATTTCTCACCATCCTTATTATATTTTGTCTTTGTTAATACCAAGATAGTGTGAAGTAGCTTTTCTATTTTGTTCCAATTTGCAATGAATTATTTATTTAGTGTTTTTAATTTTCTCCATCCTTTAAAAGTTCTTGATTTTATTTTTACTCTTATCTTTGTTACTTGCTTCCTTCTTCTTGCTAGGTTTAGTTTATTTTGTTATCCTAGTATTTTATGGTATGAGGCTACATTATTGGTCAGTTATTTCTTCTTTTTAAATATAGGCGCTCAGAGCTTTTTATTTTTCTTTAAGCATTGATTTAGTTGCATCTTTCTCTACACCCATGAGTGTGTGTGCATGCGTGTGTCTGTGTCTGTCTGTCTGTCAGTCTGTGTGTCTGTGTATATATGTGTATGTTTTACTGGATTACTTTCTGGGATTATTCGATTTCATTTTGAAGTACATCTTTTTAACATTTCAAATGATGTGGTAGAGGTGAATTTTATCAGTTATGCTTATCTAGGAATAATATATATGTAAACATGCATAAATATGTATATACATACATATATAAATATGTATGAATACATGTACATAAATGTTTCTGTTAATAACTTCAATTAGTGCAGTATATGTGTTACAGTTAATGAACCAATAATGATAGTACTAACATATGCAGTTTATTTAAATTCCCTTAGTGTTTATCCTAAAGTTCTCTTTCTGCCTCATATCCCATTCACGATAGCATATTATCATATTTCTATATTATTTTAGGTATAAAGTTAGCTATAAAATTACTCAGACATTCATTGTTTTGAGTGACCTTGACAATTTTAAGAAATATTCATTAGATGCATCATAGGGTGTTCCCCTGTGAGAGATTGCCTGGCATTTTGCTTATGATTAAATTAGAGTTGGGTATATTGTCCTCATCCCTACAAGAAAATTTTACATATGAAAGATTTTTTTGCTTGACAATTGTCTTGTTTTTACTTTCAGAAGTTTGAATATGTTACCTATTTTCTCAACCAAGATTTTTATTCTAATGAGTAATTAGCTCTTGAGCAGCTATTTTTAAGATAACAATATGTAATATAACAACCATTGTTAAATTTCTATCATCTTATTTTGAAATCCTGTATCACTATTTTGTTGTTGTTGTTGTTGTCATCCTTTGACTTTTATTGTTGTTGTTTTTGTTTATTTGTTTGCTTGACTGGTTTCTAATTATTCTGTGCTTTTTTTTCCTCTTAAAAAAAGAAATTAACTCCTATTTTTATTGGAATCTTTTATATTCAGCAATCTTTTTTTTTTTTGCTGCTTTCAATGTTTTCTCTATGTTTTGGAACATTCAAAAAGTAATGTGTCTGGGTGTGATCCTTGAGTTACTAAACTACGTACTTGATATTTATCTTGCATCTTTTATTTGCAGATAATTATCCCATTCAGACTGGGAAGTTACCACACATTATTAGATGAATATTTTCCTATTACTTTCCTCTTTCTGTTCATATTGTTCATATTGAGAAACTTAGTAGAGTTTCGAATTTACTGAATTTTGCTCATTTGTTGTCACTACAATTTTAGTTCAATTGTTCAAATGTCAAAATTTCTATTGATCTCACTTTAAATTCATTGATTCTTTTTTTACTATTCTAAATCTACTTTTAATTCCTCTATGAATTTTTCATTTCAATTGTTTTATTTTTAATTCAAAATATATATATATTTATTTGTAATTTTAAATCTCATTTATGTTCTTTAATTAGAGACATCGAATTTTTCCAAAATTATGAGACAAGGTTTTCTTTATTTCTTTGAACATATTCATGATAGCTTCTTTGAAATTTGTGTGTTGGATTCTATGTTTGGGTGTTTTTCATGGTTTTTATACTTTTTTTGCCTTCCACGTGTAGGTCAAGTGTTTCTGTTTCTTTGTGTGTCTTATTTTTTTGTTCAAAATTGGATATTGCAGGTAATAGATTTTTGCAATTCTAGTTTCTTCCAGTCCTCTGGAATTTGATATTGTTGTTGCATATATATTTAGTGAGTTGGCTGAACTATTTTAGTGAAGACTTAACAGCCTCTGATATCTGTGCTTCAGCAGTAGTGGCTTGCATGTGCATGATTTCCCTGGGATAACTCTGGTTTTAATAGTGCTTTCTTTAGCTATCTCTTTCTTTGATTTCTTATTAAGCTGCATTCCTGTGTTGATACCACGCACAGCTGTTATATTCCTTGTTATATTCCTAAATAGCTATCCAATTACGCTATTGTTTCAACAATGCTCTGAGACATAAATTGCTCTACAGTTTGGCATACTAAATTCAGGCCATTTTGTGGAAATAGTTTTAGAGGAATCTGAGGTTTCTTCTAACAACACAAGAATTCTTTTCAATTGTCTCCTCACTAGTTTTCTCTTAAATGCTCAGTACCAAAAATCTCTACCAGTTTTGTGAAAAACTTTAATCTTGGACTTCTCTATACTGTGCTCTAAATGAAGACTGCCATTTCTTTTGTAGAGGGTTCCTGAGCCTACCTCTCACCTGAATAAAGTCTCAATGGCAGTATTTTGGATCTGAAAGCAGAGTGTCTTGCTTCTATTGCAGTGACTTCTGTGTCATGTGAGTTAGGAACTGAATAAGAACAGTAGTCTTTGTTTTCTTAACATGCCTTTTTGGGCATGAAATCGATCCCCTAAGTGAGTTGGGAATAGTACAATAGAAGAAATACTACTCTGGCATACCTCTTCTGGAGTGAAAATTTCATTTGTACATGGTGACAGGATGTAGGAAGGGCATCTCTACTCAGCATTTTCATGTGCAGTGTAATCTGTGCTTCATAAAGATAAGGAAATAGGGTGCAAATGATCAGTTTGACCTATCCACCTAAAGGAAAACTTCTGATACACTGAGATGGGAGTGAAGAAAACTGTATTTTGTGGCTCATATTCCAGAGACTGGATAAAATGTATTTTCTTAAATAAATATTTATTTATTGTATATCATTATGTCATACTCATTATATGATTTATTCTATTTTCAGAAACCAGTGACTTTTATTTTTTTAGAGGTGGGACAAAGTAGGGTTTTATTATTGGTATACATTTCTCATTCATAACAAATACAGTTATCTTGTGGAATTGGTATATATACATCTTAATCATTTTTACTTCCCTTGGAAAGTAATTTTATTACATATCAATATGTGTACTGAAGATATGCACCAATAAAATATAATAAAATAAAACTTTCAGTGACTTTAGATTGTTGCTTTAAAAAGTAGTTTTCATCAATTACGATTGTTTTGTTGGGAAATGAGTCTATAGAACTCCTCACACTAGAATTCAAATTTCAATGTTAGCTGCTATTTCTTTTCTAAACATAACTGTAGGAGAATCCAAATTAAAAAAAAAACAAACCTATAAAATTCTTTTCATTCCATCCTATCCCACACATCAAAATCTTTAAGAAAGAAGCAGTCTCTTTTATGGCGTAATCAATACAATCCTATCTAATTTAAATCTCTAGAAATTTTGCATAATTTCTAAAACAGAGAGGTGCACATCTTGTTCAGAAAATGCCAATAAACACATTTATCTTCATAAACTTTGGAGAAAAAAATACAATGTTGCATGTGTTTTATCTGATACCTTGAAATTAATCTATGACATATTGAAATAGCTATACAACAAATTAATATATGTAAAGAATGACCTTGAAATCAGTTAGTCAGTGATGAATATTTAATAAATTGTGCCAGTGCAATCATTTAGCTGATTGACAAATTGGAAACATTAAGACCATCGTGTTTAAGAGGCTCTTTTAATCATAAAACAAACAAACAAAATTACCATTTGACAATGTAAAAACTACATAATTCATGCCTCAGAAACTGGAAAACTAAACTTAGAATCTTTGTTTTCATGCTGGAAATATTTAATAGGACCAAAGAAAAAAATGAAAGCTATAAATAACATCAAGTTTGAGAAAAATTATTATTTGTAGAAAATAAAACTGAATGTAATTATATGGTCTATAAATATTAGTTGACAGAATACATAAAACAATGGTAATTTTGTAAAAGTACATATTAATGTAAAATATGTAACTTTCCTCTCTCTTACTTAATGTGAACATATCATCAAATAAAAACCTACTTGCCCTATCAGAAACATAAACACCCAGAAAAAATATTGAAGACAATTACATAGGACTCACAAGAAAATACAATTTATTGTACCCTAAGTGAAAGAATAAGTTGGAAAAAGTAAAATACACTGTTAATGGACAAAGAACAGTATTTTAATCCTATCAGTTCTTAAAATCATGTACTGTACAAACATACTATTTAAGACACTCATGAGATAAGAGGGGATATTGAGGGAAGAGATTTTAAAGTATTGTATTATAAAAAGAAACATGAAAGCCTATTAAAAATCAGTAACAAGAGTATTTAGTTATAGTAAATATTTAAAAAGAGAATAATATCAAACAGTAAAAACAGATCGATAAAGTGAACTATAGATATCAAGCTGGGGATGTTGCTTAGAGTTACAAGATGTGTGCTATGCTTTGCATCTAGATGTCCCCTCAAAGGCTCCAGAAGTCCTTGAAGGTAGCTGGACCTATAGTGTGTGATATTGGAATCAAGGTTGTGAGGTTAGGGTTGATTCATGGTGTGATGGTAGGATTAAGGCTGCTTCACTCTGGGTGAGGATACAAGGTACAGAATATAAGGATATAAGGTACATAAGGGATATAGGATGATGATATAAGGGATTAGGATATAAAGGTCAGAACGAGAGATGTTGCTTATTGCTTGCTGCTTGCTACTTCACTGCTTTGATGCCTTCTGCCTGCCATGAACTGTTTCTCCTCTGCAATTCCCCTTTGCCATGTCACCCTGCCTCGGAGCCAGCCAACTCTGGAATGAAATATCTACAAACTTTAAGCTAAATTAATCTTTCCTTTTTTAACTTTGAGTGTCAGGTATTTTGTCTCAGTAATGAGAAAAGTAACTAAGACAACATGTGAAGCCTCAATTTCAATATTCCACCCCCCCCAAAAAAAACTACAAAAATCCATATAAAATTGTAGAACATCTATTTCAATTCACTCAGGGTGACTATAGATGACAATAACATATTTCATGTTTTCAGAAAGTAGAAGATAGGATTTTGAACACTTTATAATAAAGAATTGATAACTTTGAAACTACAGACATATGTAAACTGATTTAAACATACAATGTAAACCTGTATCAAAATATATGGTGTCCCATTAATTTGTACAACTTTTATTTTCATGCATTAAAATTTAAATAAAACACTCAAAAAGACTATGGACTAAATATAAAACATTCAGTAGTTAAATATTGCACAATTTCTCCAACTTTGAGCATGTTGTAAAGACTAGATGCTATAAGAATATATTGCTACACTTGAATTCACATGATAAAATGATCTTCCCAGCAAAATAAGCATCACGATCTAAGTCAAATACAAATTTTAAATGAAAAAAAGAAACAGAGTGGACAATAGGTAATTTGTTCACATGCAATAATCCTTTTAAATCACAGCCATAAAGTAAGACTAAATTTACCAGTGTCTAATTGAGGAAATTATATGTTAGACCACATTCTAGGAAAATATCAATAGCATTTAAATATAGAAAAATTAGCCAACTTTATTAAACTTCAAAAATGAACAAAGTAATACAACTTAAAAATATGACAGGTTCAATGACATTTATAATCGCAACACTGAGTGGGGCAAAACAAGTAGGGAAAAGGGTACTTTTATTTATGCATCAAAACACAAATAAGGGTATATATTGGAACGACCTTTATGGACAGCAACTTTCCACTGAATATCGGGACCCTTAAAAGCAAACTCAATTTGGCCTATTATTTTACTTTAACAAATTTATTCAAAGACAAAATCATTTTATTTTTTCTTTGACCAACATTTGTGTACTATGCTCATCACTACTATAAGTATATTATAAACATCGCCTTAACCAGTACTTGAAAAATGTAACAAGGTAGGATCTGCTCATATTCTGAATTTTCACTAGAACACTAAGACTCAGAGAAGGAAATCTATTTCTTTAACGTTGCACAGTTACTTATAGTGTGTGATAAACCCTCAAAACCTTAGCACTGACATGGAGATTCAATCAATATAGCACACTGCCAAAACACAGCGTGCACCAAAAAATAGTAGTAACTATTACACTGGGCTTTCCTAGTAACTTTACAAGGAATGCATGTGCATGTAGTGTATGCATGTATGTACATATGTTTATATATGTATATGATCTGATACCTTATAGTCCAGTGGAAGACAAAAAATTATTTTATTACCAATGTTGAATCTCTACTCTAAATTTTTTGAGTGGATGAATGACAAGTCACAGACTCTGTGTGTGTGTTTGTGTGTGTGTTTGTATGTGATGATGATTAATATAGTGGGATCACATGAAAAGGAGTGATGGTATTACAAACTTTATTTTAGAAGTGTTAGGAGCTAGACTTACAACCTGAGGTAGTGTAATAAAACTTATAAGGAAGCAAGGTCAAGTCTGAGAGGTATTTCACAATATGTAAATACACTGGATAATTTATTGACTCAAACAAAAGAGACCAGAAGTATGAGAGAGGAATAAACATTACTTATACTTGGAGTTACATTGTGGAATATGTTTCTGACTATTTCTGAACATCCTCTTTGCTAAGTGGTGATAATAGGAAAGCAAGGTAATTCCTTCCTTCTCACAACATTTGTTCTGCCAAGTTAGAAAAAAAGATGTAATAATTTCCATGTTCTTTTAATCTTTATAGGATTCAAATGTTTTATTGAGAAAAAATCACTATTAATGTACAACAAAATGAAAGCTTCATTGAATTAGTAATTTAAGCTTGTGCTATATTAGCATCATGTTGAATTATTGCACATCCTTGCTAATATAACATTTAACAGAGAATTACAGGCTAGACTAGTATAAAAAGAAACCCTGATCTAACCTGATGTAAATGCTATTATGAAAGATACTATTTATGTGATACTATTATGTGATCTTTCTAGTAATAAATATTTTGGATTTTTCCACAGATATCTTCACCAAAAATTAAGAGGTAGAGAAAATTCAGAATAGAGAAAAGAATTCATGCAGTTGGATTTATCGGTTTGAATAAGATTTTAGCAGGACAACTAAATCATTTTATATTCCTTGAGCAATTTAATGTTATGCTGAAATTTGGGGCTTTTATTAGCTTTTCTACATTTTTAAAAACAAATTTATTGAAAAACCAATGCAATTTTTCTGTATTAGTTGCAGGCTATCTAATGGATTATTATTAAAGCTTTTGGATATCCTTAAATGTGTAGCATATTCTTTTTTTTATTTTAAAGAAAATAGGACAAAACAAAACAAAACAATGAAAAAAGTGAAAGAAAACAGAATAGAGTCAAACATAATATAGCATTTCAAAACAGAACACTGCAAGCTATATGGATTTTCAAAACATAACAACAGGAGATTAACAATGGTTACCCTAGTGTCTCTTGCTTTCTTCAAAATGGTTGTTCATACATTTACAGACATATTCTTAAGAGAAATGAAGAGTTTATAGTGAGCCAAATGCATTTAGTAACCTTGTGTTGTGTCTTAATTTGGTTCATATCAAACTTCCCCAGTATCATTTTATTTATGTACAGTAGGGAATAATAAATATGATGACATTGGATTTCTGGTGATGCTGGAAAAAAATGTGTGCTGTTTCTAAGCATAGAGATAGATAATGATTATTTTGATGATCATTTAGTTGTATGATCTGTACAAATGATAAAACTTGGAGGACTGGAATTAAATGACAAGAACTATCTTAATGAGTAATAACTAAACCTTATCACTTTTTCCTTAATATTATCTCATTCATTTTCCACTGCATAGCACTAAATAATGTCATTCCTATTCTTCTGAATTCCTTTCTCATGGTCCTTTTCTACTCCTCATTCTTACAGTTTTTAAACCTTAGAGGTTCAGCAAATATCCTGCACCTTTTTTACCACTGAAGCCTTGTTGTAAAACTATTTTTCATCTGAGATATCTCACCAACGTTAAATTATTTCCTTGCCTAAAACTCATACCCTAACTAGCCCTGAATTTGATGCATAATCTTTTAAAACTTAGTCCTTGGATATTTGTTTCAATTCATTTGTTCTCTGCAAGCAAAAACCTTCTCTCAGTACGGAAGATCCACTTGGATGGTGCCATTTGATATTACTTGGGGGACACTCCCTTAGAAAACAGAATCAACACTATGAATAAAATGTTAGGTATAAAATTAAACATTATTAAGAATGAGAAAATAAACCAAAACATGCATGCTTTAAGAGTTGACAAACACCAAATATTATAAGCTCAAAATACGTTATAATAATTGCTATCTTTACTTCTGTATCTTTCCATGTATTTTAGGCTATCAATTCTTCAATTCTTTGTTTCTTGTGCTCTTTTCTCATTTAGAAATTGTTTTGTGCTATGTCCAATGGTGAGAATGGAATGATAATTTAATACTATCTCTGCAAAAGTTGCTCAAAATCTATTTTTACTATTTAGAAGTAAAAATGTGATCTATGTAGAAGATGAGTTTTCTTGCACTTTACATTTCAGTGTGTAATGTCATTCTTGTAAAATGTTTCCAGAAACTTTATAAAATATCTTTCATATATGAAATGTAAGATTGCAAAGCATTTCAAGTTTTCCCATGACAACACTCCTAATCATTTTGTTGCCAATGTACTCATTTAGTAACACATGACAAATGTCATCATACCTATAAATCAGCAGTAAATTAATTTTTCAATAAATGTTAATGTTTCAAGATGTTTCATAAAAGATTATTAAACAATTTAAGAGTCTATTCACTTTTTTGAAATGGATTTCTTCTTAATGAACTGCTATTTTTACATGATCTAATCACTTGGGAAGTTTGTATTTGTACATATTTTTAGATGTGCAAACTGTAATTTAATTGCTATGTGGATCTACTTTATTATCCATTTTTATCTCAATGTCCACCTAAACCAAGGAGAAGAAGTGACCCTTTATAGCTCCAATTTAGAGTATGAAATTTCTCAGTCATTTTGTTGTAATATTCACAGCATCTTTTCATGTTGTAATGCAGATACTGTGATTCAAAGGATGTTACGAGTGAGGATTCCAGCAGCATATGGTGCTAGCCAATAATTAACGTATAGAAACATGTAGAAGCAATGATCAACTCACCAAATAGAGTTAAATTATGTTATCTTGGAAATGTTAACAAACATATGTAAACATCATGTGACCAGACTGCTGTCATGTGACCCTTCTGTGCCCTTTGATGCTATTAATGCAAGTTAGGAGTCAGAAAGTGTAATGTCTTTGGTGTCCTCACTCTACCCTTCCAAGTGAAATGATCTTTCCATGTGGAGTAGAGAACACAGGGGTCAGTTGAAGTCAAAGAAACTTAAAATATTTTATCTTGTAAAAATTGTGTGAGCAAGAGGTCAGAATAAAAATGAAAGACGAAGTAAAAATGATTGAAAAGAGTAAGAACCTATGAGAATTGTATATGCAAGGTATGGATGAATATGATTAGTCTGAAACATAAAAATGTGTAAAAGAGTTCCTGGCATCCATTTAAAACATTTCTTGAAACTCTGAGGATGTTACTGTGAGAACTTGAGAGTAAGTCTAGAGAATAAAGTATATGATGAGAATATGAATGTAAAATAAAAACTCTCTGAGTGTTGTAAAATGTTGCTTTGCAATGTATTGTGATCAAGTAATGCCAACAACAAATCAAATTTTCCCATTGCTGCATTAATTTCATCTTCTCTGTGTGTCACCCAAACCACTCATATAATAAACAGCC
This sequence comes from Cuniculus paca, assembly GCA_004365215.1. Lineage (NCBI taxonomy): Eukaryota > Metazoa > Chordata > Mammalia > Rodentia > Cuniculidae > Cuniculus > Cuniculus paca. The sequence goes on along the minus strand of RJWT010001825.1, from coordinate 33,713 downwards.
AGAACATTACCAGGTGAGACAGAAAATACAAGTTGTCAGTGCAAACACTTCTCCCATTTGAATAATCCTTTCCTAAGAGTTCTTGCTTCCTTTTATTCTTTCTAGAGGTTTCCTTTCATTTACTTTATCATTCATGAAGACTTGATTGACCTATACAATTATAGAAATTTTTGATGCCTTGTTACTAAGGCATGAAACATGAAAAGAAGCAAATGAATTTACAAATTTTGTGATTTTTGCATGCCAACCAGAAGAAAGTTGCAAGCAAGTTATGCCAGGATAAAATGGGTATTCATTATTACCATATGAGAGAAGACTATTAGAAGTGCTCAAGACAAAAGGTGTATACACTAATTAAATCATCAGGAATTTTCTTTCCTATAAATTTCTGTTGAACCTCTCAACATCAGTTTCTACTGTATATATCACAATGTCAACCATAGTTGCTTGAAATAGATGGACATCAATTTCTGTGTACCATAAATAAATTCTGATGTAAGCATATCAAGGTTGGCTTGAAGTTTTTCATGATCAGAGACCTCAACAACTTCCTGTTCTTTTTTCAGGGCAACTGTGGAAGATAGCACACATTCTTTTTTCAGGACATCTGTGGAAGGTAGCACACATTCTGAGCACTTCTGTTATCAAGTGTTACTAAGTGAGGTCTATGTCCTCTCTCAGAATCTAGGAAGGTTGTGTAACTAGTTTATATTATATATTATTATATTTTAGCAGAATGGTCACTGTGTCAACTTCTAGGCCAGTGTTACAAAGACTACATTTTCACATCTTCCTTTTTTGAGAAAGATTTTTGCTAAATTGCTAAGTTGCCCAGTCTGGGCTCAAACTTGTGATCTTCCTGTCTCAGCTTTCCAAAGTGCTAGTCTTTAGAGGCCTGCACCACCATACCTAGCTACATCTTCCTTCTTGAGAGTTATTTTTAGTAGCCTGAAATGTGATATGATGTAAGAAATCAACTATCCTTTGGAAAGATAATCTACACAGACTCTGTTCATGGAAAAACAAAATGGCCCTCCTGTGCTCACCCTTTTAGTTATTGCACCAAAGTGAAAGTTAACTGTGACAGTTTTGTAGATCAATCTGTGTCCAGATGTATTTTAATAAGTCCAAATGATATTCTTAGAACAGAAGAATCATCCAAAACTGAATAATTGAAAAATATAATTAAATAATCCTCTTTTAATCTATTGAATTTTGAGTAATTTTATAATGCACAGATATACACCAGTAACATCTTATGGTGCATATCACATTGCATGAAGCCCTCAGACTACACAGGAGAGAGAAAAGGACAAAAATGTACATGTCTTGCATGTACATTTTTATGATGTCTTCTCAGAATTCACACATTATACTTTAGATATGTAAGGTAAGATCAAATATACACTATATGTTTAAACTTTAAAAATAATATTATGTGAAAGACACATATTATGAGCACATCACATCATTCTTGCTACTTCCTGAAGCATTTCTGGAAGTCCTCCTTCTTATATTTATGAGGAATGATAAAAAAGTATGGTGAATATTGCAATCCAATAAATGTGATCCAATAAAACCACAGCCTTGTAAAATCATTAAGGTGTGTCTTCACCCATCTCACTCATCAGATCTGATTCTGCAAATTCTGGCTCTTCCTCAAAGCCTAAATGACCAGAAAAGGTGAACATTTTGAAGCAATTAGGGACATTTTGGCAGCCACAACAGCACAATGAAAGACTGATAAAAGAGAACTTCCAGAACTGCTTTAGAAAATAGCAAGAGCCAGGCATGGTGGTGCACACCTGTGAAACTAGCACTTGAGAGGCTGAAACAGGAGGATTGTTGTCAATTTGAGGCCAGCCTGGGATGCATAAGCTAATTCAAGGCCAAATTGAACTACATAGCAAGATGCTGTCTCAAAAAAATAAAAAATGAATGAATGAATAAATAAGTAAATAAATAGTGGGCAATGCACTCAGGACCCCTCCTGTCTCTCAGGCAGAAGCTTTCTTTCTCTCAATAAATATATTCTACTCATAAAAAAAATAAATAAACAGTGACAAGAGTCATGGAATAAGTGTGTGTGTGTAAGAAAGGGGAGAATTTTTGAGGGTGCTTAAAGCCAAGGTGTCTTTTACTCTAATATTTTTTTTGAGACAGGGTCTCACTATGCAGTTTGGACTGGCCTTGAGCTCACTTTGTAGTGCAGGCTATTCTTGAACTCTCAACAATCCTCCTGCCTCAGCCTACCAAGTGCTGGGATTACAGGAGTGCACCACCATGTCGAGCTAATATTTTTTTTAAAAAGACCTAAACATGCAACATATTTTTTCACTGTGCCTCACACTGATCCAGTCTTGGTCACATGGCCACATTTAAAAGAAAAGAAGATTGGATGATAGAATCTTTTGAATGCACACATTGCAATTACCAAAAGAGAAGTTATGAAAGTCAGTCACAGTGGTGCATGCCTGTAATCTCAGAACTCAGAGACTCTCAGGCTGCAAGGTTGAAAAATTCAAGCCCAGCATGAGCAATTTATAAATGTAGCAAAAATTTTTCTCAAAACCAAAAGAGAGGACAGAACCTTCCTGCTGGAAACAGTGCCATGCACAGGCCACTGTGGGACCCAGACATCTAGAGCCAAGCCTCTCCCTGTAAGTCAACATCAGTGTGGACTTTGGGAGGGAGAATTAGAACCATCCTGCCAGAAAGAGGGTCATGCACGGGCTACTGTGGGACTGGGACACCCAGAGCCAAACCTTTCCCTGTGAATCAGTGTCAGCATGGACTTTGGGGAAGTAGAACCAGGCCTGGACCTCCAGAGCCATGCCTCTCCCTGTGGGTCCCCACTGGCAGGGGGGACAGTTAGATCCCAGCTCCTTCAGGCTTGTGGGCTGGCAATCCAAAATGTTAACCCCCTCCCCCAAGCAACTGGCAGATCCAGAGAAACACAGGCTCTAGTGATAGTTATTAAGGTGAAATGCAATTGAAAGCCTGTGGTGCTTTGGTGTTTCACTGACCTTGCAGGTCTAGGGCCAGTGGTCTGGTCATCTATTTCAGAAGTTAGCAGTATTGCAGCATGGCATCTAGGAGGGGTCTCCTTCTGAGGGTGATAGCCATTGTTGATTTTCTATAGTCCCACTGTGAAGTCCTACATTGTTTATTGTTTGCTTGGGTTGGGTTTATTCTCTTTTGCTTTGTTTGATTATGTTATACCCAGTGACACGAGCAGCTATTTCAATGGTAGTAAGATATATATGGTAGCCATTTTGAATTTACTGTTGTCTTGTTTTGTAGTCTTTTATTGTATCCATTGTTTTGTTTTTACTGTTATTATTCTATTCTGTTCTGTCTGATTTTTACTGTGTCTGAAAATATCTGCAGCTATTTTGAAGAAAACAAAAGGCATTATGGTAACAATTATGATTTTGTAATGTTGTAAAGTCCTGTATCACTTACTCTGGCTTGTTCTGATTGGTTTCATTCTGTTTTATTATCCTTTGTTGTATCCTCTTTAAAATTAAAAAAAAATAAATAAAATAAAAAGAAGGGATAAGAATATAATTCAATTGCAAAGGGCCTAGGGTCAATCCCCAGTCCCTGTCCTCTACAAAGATGAAATAGATATTGGGCAAGGTAGTTGAAAAAGTGTTAAGATAGCAGTGCATCTTTTTTATTTCTTCACAGAAAGTTGCCAGAAATTTAGTGAGATAAAAGCAATATCCGCTTATTAGATCATAATTCTGTATGTTAAAATTTGGGGAGGTTTGAGAGAACTTTAACACATAGGGCTAAAATAACAGTTTCATCAGAGCTCTGGTATAAATTTTACCTCACTGCTCAACCTGGCTGTTGGGTGAATTTAGTTTATTGTGATTGTGGGTCTGATGTCTGTTTCCTTTCCAGTTATCAACTGAAGGAGTGTTGTGGCTATCTTCAAACCAGCAAAGATATTTTAATTTATTCTCATCCAAAGTCTTTCTGACTCTTATAACTTCAGCATGATAAAGCTCTGAGTTTAAGTGGGTTGAAATGTTTAGATCAAGCACTTTTTTTACTTTATAAAGCAAAACAGAAAAAAAGGATAGAAATAATACAGAATTTCAAAACAACAGTAAGATGAATTTTGCTTCCTTAAGATTAACTCATTCTCACAAATTAACTGCTATTTGCCATTATATAACTAAAATACATTTGCAAGACTATCTCATCAAAAAGTTCAGCCTACCACACAATTCAATTCCATGTCATATTTAGATAAGATTTGACACTAAATTCTTCACCAAAATGTAAGGCAAAAAGGAGATTGGTGAAAAATTTCACTTTTGTTTCACTTTTTGGGAGTAAAGTGCTATTTCAAGATTTTTCTATTCTAATTTCTCTATTTAACAAAGGTGCTTTGTATTTTCAGGTAAGTTCCACATTGCTAAGAATTGCATGTTCTATGTGTGTGCTAGTGACTCTGTTACATAACTTAGTTCCTCTCTGAATGATTAGTATCTCCATTTAACCTTAGTGAAATTGATGGTTCCATATTTGCTCTTTCTTTGTGTATTGTAGACATTTTTATTTAGAAGGATTACTATAATTATTTCTCCCACGTTTTACCATTTCTATGCAATGGAAAACTTCAAACATACATTGGTGTATGGCTACCACATTTAACATGGCTTCTAATGTTTGAACAATTGATACATACTTGTTCATCAAAAAAAAGTAAGAAGTCATTGCACCTTGTTAAAGCCACTTATGAGAGGCCTCCACCCACCTGCAAACATGAGTAGAGGACTTGAGGAAAAAGAAGCCTTTTTGGTCAAATTGTAAGTTAGACATTCCTTTAAGTATTCTTATATTAGTTGATCTTAGGAAAATAGTATTCTTTATTTGCCTTTTGAATCTAGACATCTATCTTATTTCTACAAAATGACCCCTAAATAATATCTATTGTTACTCATTTTTTAAAATTTTCACAATTAAATTGGAATGGATGTATTAAGAGCATAGTTCCTTTCATTATCGTTTTCAGTGTGTGATTTTGGAATGTAACCTTCCCCCAACAAAATATGTATTTAGTATCTGTTCTGAGCAAGACTGAAGTTAAGGAGATGGGAATAATAGAAGTTGAGGTGTATGTGTTCAAGAATCACAGGGATCTAGAGAGAAATTGACAAGTTACCAATTGAATCCAATGTTATTTGGTTCAGTTTGATAGTGATGAGACCAGGGAAAGTATTGTCTTGGGACACAGAAACAATACCTGTAACCTTTCCAAAATTGAGTAAGATTTTTATGAGAAGTGATAGTAGAGCTAGTGTTTGTCCTGTTGTAAGGTGAATGAGTTATATGGAAGAGAATTTCAAGAAGAGAGTTTCTCTTGTCTGTAAGAATGGTACAAAAGATTGCTGTTTGGGGTTCTAAAGAAGATTAAAATACATATGAAGGAACAAGCACAGCAAATTGTTACCTCCCTGTTAATTTTTTTTATTATTTTAAAAAGAATAAAACTGAACAAAATAAAACAGAATAAAGTCAATTGGAAATTGTTGCTTTGAGAACGTGAAACACTTCGCTCGAAGCTCTTCTTGACTTGATGGTTTTTGCTGAGAAGTCTGCCATGATTCTGATGGATTTTCCTTTATAAGTGATCTGTTTCCTTTTTTTTTCTTTTTTTTTTCCCAGCACCAGGGATTGAACTCATGACCTCATACTTGCCAGGCAGGTGCTTAGGTCACTGAGCTAAATCCCTGGCCCTTGTCTTTTTGAGGCAGGGTCTCACTATGCTGTTCAGGCTGGCCTTGAGCTCACTTTGTAGCCCAGGCTGATCTCAAACTCACAATGATCCTCCTGTCTCAGCCTCCAGAGTGCTGGGATTGCAGGCGTGAGCCATCACGCCTGGCTGTTTGTTTTCTCTAAGAGCCTTTGATAGTCTATTCTTGTGCTTAATTTTTGGGATCTTGATTATTATTGTCTAGGTGTAGATTTATTTTTGTTTTGGTTAGTTGGAGTGGTATATACCTCACTTATGTCAATTCTTTTTCCCATGTTTGGGAAGTTTTCTGCTATTACTTCTGTAAATAGCCTTTTTATATCATTTGTGTTGACACCTAATTTTGCTGACACTTATCAGTCTTAAATTATTTTTCTTTGCATTGTTTTGCAGCCATTGAATTTTTATTTCCTGGTTCCTTGTTATAGTTAAGAGATCTTCCCTTTTTATGATTGCTGGCTGTGGTCATATCTTCAAGATCTGAAAGTCTATCTTTAGCTTTTCAAGTGGTTTTGCCAGCTTTCAAAGTTTTCAATTTCCTAGATATCTCTTTGACTCTGTTTCATGCATTTTAATTCCTTTCTATAGTTTTCATTCAAGGATTCTATCATTTTCCTATGCTCTTTGTTTTATCTATGTTTTCTTTAGATATGCTTAGCAATTCTTTCATTATATTTGTGATTTCTTCTTTTACCTGAGATATTATTTCTGATCTGATTATTTTCACAGCCTCATGAATTGTTTCTTTACTTCAGTTGCTATACTTTCAGACTTGTCAAGTGTGCAACTTCCAATTTATTCCATGTCTATGTCTTTCAGTCTTGTTCTGTGTGGGCTGCAGGTCTGAGTTTGCCTTTTGCTCCTGCATCTTGACATTTTCCTGGGTTCCTCTGGATAAGTTAGTTGTGGGGGTCCAAGGCACTTTTCATGTTGACTGCTCTTCCATAGTGTAGAGGAATGGGTCAGGCACCCAAGTTTCTATGAACCCTGATTCCTGGGGAGGTAGTGGGGCACAGGTTGGGCTTCTCCATATCCGTGCAGCCACACCAAGACTTCCTCTGTGGTCATGGGTATACAGTTGCTGGGCTGCTCCTTTTCTCTCATCCTGCATGGCTACACTGGAACTTCCCTGATGGAGGCAGGCATACAGGGGCATGTCTGGCTGTTTCTCCTGGCTTGCACTGGTTACCTGCAGGAAGCAGTTCCCTGACTGCTATTGTTGATCTGCACTCAAAAAGCAAGATTATTAACAGAAATATACTAGAAATACTTATGAAGAATATAAAGTGACCCTCCACATGCTTTTATACCCTAACTGCCTTTGTTTCTTTAAACTGGCCCTAAATAACCCTTATATCTTCTTTTGAAAAAATTTACAATTAAAAAGTTGATCATGTTCTCTAATTGCAGAGGGAAATAGAAGAAGATTGTCATTAGATAGAAATGGCACATTAGTTACCTATAATGAAAAAAAATCAACAGACTGAGAAATAGAACTTCAACAGCCTTGGAAAACAATAGGTAGCTGGAGTCAGAATTTTGAATTGCAGAATTTGATAAACTTTTCCATGGTTCTGTTCAGAGAATGTTTTTTATCCTGGCTGCACCTGAAGTGTTCTAAGTTTGTCCTCTCTGACTTTGAATCTCTGCGTGTGGTGGTTTTCAGAAATTAGCTTTTATGTGATCAAACTGCTCCTTTTTGATTCTGGATTCAAAGCTTTTGTAATTACGTTCAGAGCACTGTAAAAAAAAAGTATAACTGCATCTTTAATGTATGGAGATTGAGAGACCAGCAGCCAAGTGAAACTCTCTGCAACACAAGGAGAGAGTGTACAGGAGGTCATCAGAACTGTTGAAAAGAATAGAAATTAGATCCTCTCAGAAAAAGTGAAAGAATCAGATTCATCCTAAGAAAAGAACTGGTGAAGAAGAATTTAATAGTGTGTCTCTCTATTTGTACAGGTAGAATGCTAGACACTTATAAAAATGCAGACAATTTGAAACATGACAATACCTACCACCTACTTACAACCTACCAAATCATGAGAAATCCACTTATTAAGCTTTTAATAAGACCATATTACATGCACAACATTGCTGGGTAATACTAAAAATGTACATTAGCTCCTATTATATTTATGAATATCCAAGGCTCAAAAGTAGAAGGCAAATACTGGGCAATATAAGTTAACAGTATTTTAGACCTTAAAAAACAGAAAAGCTGGAGATTAAAAAAAAATCTAATTATCCTCAATGGTGAGAAAATCAATGCATGTTTTGAGAAGAAATTTTGAAACAACTGTATTTTATATTTTGCTTCTGTTATATTCCTAAAATACATACTTTTTTCAACAAGCCCTTGGTATATACTCATTATCCAAAAAAATAAAATAAGTTATTTGACTAATTAGACCTCACCTTATCAGTTCAAGAAAGCCTGACAACCTCCCTTGTTATAATAAACTAATGATGCCTTTCCACATTCATGATACAATCACTGGTGGCTCATTACAATTTTGTCATTTGATTTCATAAATTTTGAGTGACTATAGGCAAAATTTACAGTTTCACATGTTTTGTAGATCAGTTTTAAATAGTTTAATGTTGTTAGATTATTTTAAGGTGACAGCAACAGTTTCTTCATGGTAAAAAAACATCTAGAAGGAAAGTTTAAAACCAGTTCAAAAATACCAATCCCTGTGTGTTGTGATCCCACTGGTGATCCCAGCACTTGAGAAGTTGAAGGAAGAAACTAGCGATTTCAAGGTTAGCACAGGCTACATGCTATAAACCTTTCTCAAAGACAACATGGTTTATCACTGTATTCATATCTAATACTCAGTTTCATTGATTTTATTTTCTATTGTTTAATAAAATAATCCACTGGTAGGATATTTTTGGTTTTGCAACCTCAAGGACAATTTTTGTGTTTCTCAAACTCTTAACAGTAATTGTGTGGATGACGCAATAATATAATTACCCTTTGTACATGCATTTGTAAGTACACTATCAGGCACAGTTTTTTAATGAGGTTTACAGTTTTCAGAAAATTGACTGCAAATAAAATTGCTTAATTACTTCAGTTTAATATGTCCAAAGTTTGTTAGTTATGTCATTATCATTGTGTGCAATTTCTTGTAGAAATATTTTTTTCTAGTCAAATGTGGTGATGGATGCCTGTAATCTCAACACTCGGAGGATTAAGGCAAGCAGAACTCTGTGAGTTCAAGGCCAGCCTGAACTGCACTGTTTCCAAAAAAGAAAAAAAAGGAAAAAAAGAAAAAGAAAAAAATTGCAGTTAGAGTTATGGGACATTTGTATCTGACTATTTTAATTCTCCATGAAAATTATCAGTGTCTCCTTGGAATAGATTTCTAACAGAATAAGTTAAGAAGTTCTGAAATAGCCATCTCACTGAGGGAAAAGAATCCAATTCTGTTCCAGTTTCCTCATCCTTCATTCTGGGATTCAATAACAAGTCAGAGATGAGGATCTGCATGAGTTTGAGGGATTCTAGTTTTTCTCCATTTAGAAAATGAAAGATACTAAAACAATCATAAAATCTTTTGAATTTCTAAGTGTGGTATTGTAGTGAACTAATTCTGTGACAGACAGATTAATTAGACAGGAAAATCCCATTCTCCATACATTTTGCTGCCCTCATTATTTCAATATTCAACTCAAAAAACAGGAAGAAGGAGAAGGAGGGAGGAAAAGGGTTAGGAAGGGAAAGGAAAAGGAAGATAAAAATGAGGAAGAGTAAGAAGATGAAGTGTAAGAAGAAGAGAGCGAACAAAGGAAGATGGAGGAAAACAAAAGAATAAGGAAAGAAAGAACTATAAATTAGAGGAGTAAGCAAAATCACTGGGTGAATAAAAGCCACAGCAAGAGAAGAAAGAATAGTTAACAGTTTTTGGGTACCTACTATGTGAAATACATTCTTGTATATATTCTTCTAAATCTATTGCATAATTATGCTCATTAAGCTTCATAGCACCCTTTATAGAGACTGGGTACAAATATTCCCATATTACATGTGAAATTCAGTCTGAAAGCTTATGTAAACTATGCAATATCTTCTGGAAATGGAACAGTTTAGATGCAAACCCAGGTCAGGCAAATTTCAATTTTATTTCTATGTCATTTTTATTATGCTTGCATTAGCATAGAAACAACCAATTTTAACTTGAATGAGGGGGAGGAAATGAAAGAAAATGATATTTTAAAAGAATGAAAGATACTGAAGATAATCTGTGTGTAGGCACCCACTACTGATCTGTCTCGTAAGACATAATGCATATAAAAAACATTTAATTTAGCATATATTCTCAGAAAGTGAAAATTACTGATAGAAATATTGAGATCAACATCTGACTTGTAATCAAACGATCAAAATATAAAAACTTTTTTGTCTAATTTCTCATTTATTATAAACACTATCAATATTTAGGAAACTATACATATGACAAGGGCATAAGAAATGGTATTAGGAATTTTACTAGGTTCTAGAGAAATATAGAATTCCAATACAAGACTGTGTCCAAACCTCTGCAGCTGAAAGATAATGTGCAATGACATAAAGACAATGACCCAGATATCAATTGCTTTCAAGCATTTGAATAGCCTTTTTTTAAAAAACAAAGATGTCAGTGCAGCCTTCTTGTAGAAAAACATTTTAAAGCATTCTCTAACGGAAAATATAGCTATAAATTTCCTGTGAGTAACAAGACTTTTAAAATTCAGCAAATAATAAAGCAACTTTGCAGAGTAAGAAAAAAAAAGGAAAAACATTTATTTAAGGCTTGATGAGGAACCTAGGGACCCAAATATATTTTACATTAAGCTTTTTCTTGGTTCACCAGGGAAGACACAGTGCTAGTCAAGATGGAGTGTGATGATAGGGTTAAAGTACATGAGATAATTTATTTTTCTTCCCAAAAACCCAGAGGGAATAGAAAACCACAAGAAAATAGGTCCGCTAATGAATGAGGAAGGGCATGAAATTAATGATGACTCTAAAATGGCTGAGTTATTGAACTCATTTTTAAAATCTGCCTTTAACATGAGAAATGAAGCAAGGAAATATAGACAATTAGGAACTAATGAAGACATTGCAAAAATTGTTTGAGCCAACATGAAGATAAGGGAATTCCTAACTTGGCAGTCATTGGAAAGCCCAACTCACCCTTAGTTGTTTAGAGGATTGGAGAACATGTTTACTGATCTATGCACATTTATTTTTGGAGAATGAACAACTGCTTAGCCTATTGGAGAATATGGAAGAAATAGGTTTTTTAAAGAACTTAAATGTCTATGGACAGGACAATGTCAGTGAAATGTAGTGTTTGGTACCTTTGGAAAATATTTAAAAAATGAACACAATATCTTTAACAGACTAGTGTTTGTGAATAGCATATATTTCCATCAAGAATTGAGAAAAGAAATTGAAAGAAAAGAATCAAGTCAAACATTTGGACATCAGAATTATTTCTGATTTGATGAATCACTCAGTTGTGCATGAATAGTTAATCAGAATGACTGAAAGCAAAGTAACTTAATCATGAATTTGAACATAAGTGATGATCATCATAAGTGGTAAAAATGTATGGAAAATTATAAAATTGACTAAGAGGCTTAGTATGGGCTAGTGTTGATTGTGTTTTGCTTAAAGGTTTTAGTATTTATGATGAGCAAAATAAGCAATGAATTATTTAGAATATTTAACAATGGTTACTACTTTTTTAGTCAGGAAAATCTATAACAAGGCAAAACGATCAAAGTAGGAGTATAAGTCTCTAAGTGTAGAATTATGTTTAAAGTTGTGGGAAGAATAAGAATTCCCAAGAACACAAATTTATTATGTAACTAGAAACATATACAGTGTATTGAAGTTCAAATGAGACAGTTTCAACAATGTGACTGTAGCAATGATGAACCATCCTTGTTCCCAAGCATCCTAAAATGCAGTCACTGTGAGGACTGATTGTTGTCTTTTCTCATTTAATCAATGAACAACATCAGAAACACTATGTCCTGATCACTACAGATTTAGAGTTATGCCTTGAGAAAGAAAAAGCAGAAACAGACAAAAAATAAAAGATGAAGAAATTGAAAATGAGCAAGAAGGCATTCAAACTTTAGCAAGCCAGGAGCACCTTAATTATCTCTAGTGTTTAGGCTTTCTCCAGAAAATTTAGAGGAAGTGTCCAAATTAGAAAATGGTAAGCTTAGGGAAAGGAGAAATAGATAAAAAAATTAATTGCAGATTAACAGATAAACTTAAAATGGCAAAATTTGTAATGGAGCAAAGGGATAGAACAAGTAGTAAATATTCCAGAGGAATCACTGTTCATTTGAACAGTGACATGGAAAAGCTAAAAAAGTGACCAGCAGAATTTAACCTGAGAGAGTTCCTTGGTGGGCCCTTTCATGCATTTCACTTATGAGATAAAAGTCATTATTCACTGCTGAGGTCAATTGTTTCTCTTTGAATGATGAACACCTACGACTTTTCTAAGAGAATACAATAAATAGTCTCTTTCTTGCACACAAAAAGAAAATTCTTCATGTTAATAATACAGTGGTACACTAGGGCAATCAGTGTTAGTTCAGACATTACAAATAGGAAAGTGGCAGAAAGTTTGAGTAACAGTTTCAGTGTTACACAGAGTCGTTGATTATGGACTGCAGGTAATAGGTTCCCCAAATACTTGCTCCTCCGGTACTTCTTAAATAACTGCATCATAAACTGAAAGAGCAGAATATTCTACTTCTCTCTATCTCTGCATAAAATCTGTGGATTCATCTTTTTCCCATTGTCCCCATTTGAAAGGAAAATAAACTGGATCTTTTCAGAGTCAGTGATCTCATTTAAACAGCCCAAAGTGACTGCTAGTAATGATAAGATTTCACACTTCTGAAATGTCTATGCTATGACAGGTCTCAAGATGCCTTTTGATTACTTGTCCCTGATTCAAAGTATGTGTAGTTCTATAAGTGTGGCTTCTGTCTGTAAGTCCCAAAGCAGGACTCTTGGAGTTTGTGCACTAAACAGTTACGTTTTTCTCTGAAGGAAACTCAAAAGGAGAAGAGAGTTTTTGTTTTTTGCATGCCTGCATAGCAAGTCTGTATGCAGAGTATAATAGGCAGGTACCTCATCTTTGGAACCTGTGGCTTCAAATTAATTCAAGATTTTGGAGGGTTAAGGAAAGACATTAATCAGAATATTTATTGATGGAGAAGTTTACTGTCTTGCTGAGTATACATTTATATGAAAAGATAATGTTAACTAGCCAACTAATTTCCTTATTCATTCATCTGTTCTTACATTCACTCAGGGAAACATTCTATATATTTGTGCTGAGCTGCAATATGTTGGGCACTACATCCAGTCACTGAAGCACATAGAAAAAAGGAAACGGACCATGGATATCTTTATCCTTAGCAAGTGAATCTACTAAATTATGAGGCATATTATAAAGGTTTGTCAATATTTGTTGAAACACTAACATTTACCAACAACTTATCTATTCTATTCTATTAAGAAAGTTTTGTATTTTGTTTTCAGTAATTTTCATTCTTGTGGTTTCTAAAATGCATTCCCAAATTTACAACCATTTTAAGATAAGAATAGCATATAAAATAAGATACATCTTAAAGCATTGACCATTCCCTTGGAAGTATGATGCATACATGCACTTTGTGGTCAAACAGACCAAAAGGTGAAAAAGATTAGTTTTGGGGGAGAAAAAAAAAACATGAATATGGGTTATAACACATCTGCAGGCAAGATGTTACATAAAAGTCTTAGAGAAACACAGAGCAAACTGGGGAATGTTTCCTACAAAACGTGGAATTAGATAAGAAAAAGTGAGAGAGAATAGAGCACTCCATCAGTGCAACAGCCTGGGGCAGGAAAATTCAGTGGTATTTTGTACATAGGCAGTGGTTTTATCTAAATGAAACACCAAGTTTGTAGGCAAACACAGGAATGAGCTAAAAGGGTGAGGGTGTGTGTGATTGAGTTGTGTGCTAGGTCACCAGGAGTAGAGCAGATTCTAGGTCCTCTGAGTCAGCTTACACAGACTGGGTGAGAAAAGGACCAGAACTTAAACTGATCACCTTTCAAGGGACACATGAATCTTATTCACCATAGTGTCTGACATACATTTACCAATCCCAGCTCACAGGCTTTTACTTTTCTACTGCATCATTAGCCACTTTAGAGATTCTGTCCTACTACAATCTTGAGGATTCAGCTCCTTCAACAGAAAATTACTACAGATGCTTAACTGATTTTTGAGTATTTTCATTAACTGAAATATGGCTCTTATTCAGTAGAGCTTCTTTTGTCTGCTTTTCAAGCTGTACAACTCATCCATCTCAGAGGAAGCCTGGACATTTTGTCATGAGTCACACTTCTCGACTGTACAAGAGAGTCTTCTGAATTTTTCAAGCGGGTTATATTTAGTGCAGGTACCTAGGCAGAGAGTGTCTAGAAATTTGAAAAATCAGAAACTACATAAGAGCAACAAGACTAAATAGATTATTTCTAATTGTTAGTCATTGATTTTTTTTCCCAAGATTTCAAGATTTCTTTACAAAGTTCATAGAAAGTGTGTAAAACCCTCAGACTTTTTCTAAAGAAGTATGGTTTAAACACTGAGATCTTATGGAGTTTTCAGTATAGCCATGGTGAATTGCCTTTTAATTACACAATGTGCCAAAATCAATTTCTTTCATTCTGTCTGAAACAACACTTTTATTCATATGGTCAAGCACTTACACTGAAGATTGCAAGTAAAATCCTGCTTGCTCCTGATGGCCCGACCTGATTCCCAAGTGAAGATTAGATGCCTACATGAAGATTACATTCAGTTTTACTTCCCTTCATTTCATCAGATGTCAGACTCCACTGCCGTTTATTCCTAATGACCAAAATATTGTCTGGCTCTAGCAGCCTTCAAAAAATAATTTTTCAATGGCAATATTAATTGAACAAATCCAAGGTTAACAGATTGATAAACTTGTGAATGGATGCATTTGTAGATTTGTTACTGGTTTCTGAGTTGGACCACAGAGGTAACTGTGTGCATAAAGGAAATCAAGAGAAGTCAGGCTCTGATGACAGAAAGTTCTGAGGTTTCATATGATCCCTTTATTCTTGCATTTGTTCATTCATCAAATATTTATGAGATAGCTAATCATCAGGTCAAAAATTCCCTGTGCTTTTCATAATCATTCAAATATTTATTGGATATCTAATGGTTATCTTTGCATGTTTGCTTCAGTAACTTTAGAGGTTTTACATATATTTTAGAGCTAATATGAAAAAATTATTTAAGAAAACTACCTGATATTTATGCAGTATGTGTCGTTAAGAGTTTTATAATGTTATACTTTCTCTTTCCTTTCTTAAGAATTTTGGGCCAGGGAGATAGTTCAGTGGCACAGTACCTGCCTGACAGTGTGCAGCCCTAAATTTGACTCCTGATTTGAAAAGGAAAGAAAAGAAAAGGAAAGGAAAGGAAAGGAAAGGAAAGGAAAGGAAAGGAAAGGAAAGGAAAGAAAAGAAAAGAAAAGAAAAGAAAAGAAAAGAAAAGAAAAGAAAAGAATTTAAAAGCCAGGGAAGAATGATCAAATTAGGCCAACTGTGGTTACTTTTCATGGAAAATTTGCCTATAAATGTATATATAAAATAAATAGTTGCAAATGAATAAGGAAATTAGCTGCTCTTCTCCCTGTATAGAAATTTCATAGGTGCTATGATGATCAGAATTCAGATCAGCTACTGGCCTGAGATTAAAGAAAAACTCCGTTGATATACAAGATGCTGTATAAACTTTATGTGGAAGCATTATTTCAGTGATTAAAACATTTTGTTTAATCAAGATATATTAAAACTTCATGGAGAAATGACCTATATAATAAGCAATGCTCAGTTTAAACTAGAGCTTGAGCTTTTACATATTTAGTCAAAGTAAATTGTGTTAATGCTAGAGAAAAAATTATCCATAGAAAGAGAACAGTGAATATAACCGTGCCTCTTTCTTATAAATCTTAGCATCATCTTTCTCTTTGAGCTTTGAGGTGGCACATTACCTGTCCAAAAATTAGTTATTGATTATCATTTATATACTTACCAACATATGAAAACAAGCAGCTTTTTGTCAAAAAAAAGATTCCATAAGTATCACCAGGAATTTATATAGCTAGCATCTTTATTGATATAGCAGACAAAATAGAGGAGCAAATTAGAGTGAAAGGATTCATGTGAAATGTTCGCTATACCTTAGAATATATGATAATAATCAGCTTTCTTTGGTGGCTTTTACCTTCACTTTTTAGATGGCTGTCTTAGAATGTCTCATATCTCTTTTTGGTTGAGAGTTTCAAGCAGTGTGGATCATTATGTGCCTGTAATAATGAGAGAACTGTGCTTTACTAATGTCGTGATATTGTACTAGTCACTTCCCTCTTTTACAGATGGGCTTGATAGACCTGACAAAAACAGAATGAAAGAAAAAAATATTTCAAGTTCTCTGAAAATATGTAATAAAAATAAATAAATTTTACCAGTATAGTTTTTTTCTTGGTAAAGAAATGGTGCGTATTGAAAAAGCAAGGTACAACCAAATCTCAGAAAGACAGAAGAAAAGATGAGAGCAAAGTAAAATTTGATCATAGAATTTATTTTCATAACAAAATTTCCCATTTGTCTTTGAATTGTTTGATCTTATGAGGGGGATCTGTGTATGACTACTAGACTGTCTATTTTGAAAGGTAGGCTGTGATTTCACAATAGTCTCTGTAACTACTTCTGGGGGACACCTTGGACCTACATCTTGGTTCACCACAACCGTTCTTTTCTTTTTGTTAACTTTCAGTTTGGCTTGCCAGTGAGCCTTAGCTTTATCACTAAGGCTTTTTTCTAGACTAACGTTGGTCATGGACTGTATTATTCTTTACAAGGCACCCTGATTTTTGTGCCAGCTGTGGAACACGTTAGTTACTTTGGAAAATCCAAAGCAAACTCTTTTATTTCTTCTCGTTTGTTTCAGAGCCTAGGAATTTATAGCTACTCACCTCTAAGTCATTGTTTCCTTAACATTAAAATAACCCTTAGAAGAAAATCATTTGAGATCATGCAGCTCCACTCCATTACTACAGATGGAGAGGTAACTTCCAGTAGAATATTTTCTATGCCACCAGACTACAACATTTTTCAATAGTGAGGCAATGGATATTTCTGATTCTTCTTTATTGCAGGACGGAAAAAGAGCAACCAAAAGGAAAAGTAGGCAACAAGAAGAGGAAGAAATACCAAGTGGTAGACTAAGTTCTATCAAAGAAAATGTATTCTCTGCAAAGTGCTCTTTGCAAGATATTGAGGTGTCTCCACAGAGATGTCATTGTTGTTTACTTGATTATTAATATATTCATGGAATTATTATTCCTTATTCCTTTATATTTATCTCTTTATTATTAGTGTCCACAGTAACGATGATTTCAGTAAATTAGCATCTCTTCTACATTACATGTGTTTCACGCCACTGGAGGTAGATAATTGCTTAGAATAGTTCCCTTACCCTCATGGGACAATCACTACATGGATAAGAGACAACTGAAACATAAAGGGAAATGTATTAATAATTACTTAGTAACAAATACTATGGTAAAAAAAGATTATTGGAAAGGTTTGGTATTTTGGGTGTGGTGAAAGGAGGATTAAAAGGAATGGGAGCACTATAATTTAGTAGGTATCTGAATAGTTGAAAAAGCAGGAGGAGTGAGCTATATGAATATCTAACACAAAAATTAATACAGGCAGGTAAATAAAAAAATATATGGGTCCTGAAATGAGAGAATGCTTAAGAATGTTTAACAGTATGGAAGTTTGAGGGGTGGGAAAAAAGGAAGAGGAAGAGGAGAAGAGAGAGCTTGACCATATATAAATACATAGGTTTTTGTGGGTAACTGCTAGTGTGAGTAACATGAGAATTCATTAAAGCACTTGTTTTGTATTTAGGTAAAAATCAGATAATTAAAATGAAGCATTTCATTGGCTTTTAGTGCAATGATCACCTCTATGTGGTTCCAAAATGTGTTCATATTTCCAAACAAAAATCCTGTACAACTTACTCCTGATTCACTTTACTCTCAACCTTTTATTACCACAAACTTGACTTCAATCTCTATAGAATTCATTATTTTGTGTATTTGAAATAAGTGGAGTCTTCTCTGTGGTGTTTCGAACCATTCTTTATTTAACATACTATTTTTGAGATTCTTTTCCAATTTAGCCATGTATCAACATTTATTTACTTTTTTATGGCTGAAAAATATTCCATTGTATATGTAAAGAAAAGTTTATCTGTTGATGGACATTTGGGTTAGTTCCACCATTTGGCTACAGTTAATGTTTCTACAATGAACATTTAAGAACAATTTCTGTTTGAACATCTGTTTCAAAATAATTTGGATGTATACCTAAGACTTGAAGTGCTGAGTCACATGGTAGTTGTATATTTAACTTAATAAGAATCATAAAATAGTTTCATTGAATGATTTTTTTAACCCGAGAAATGACATGATATAATTTATAATTTGAAAAGTTTTTCATGTTTCTGTGAAGAAGCTAAATTGCAGAAGATCAAGGTAGAAGCAATGAAACAATTTAGGAATTACTGCAATCATCCATGGGAAAAGTGATAATACCATGAACCAGGATAAATACAAGCAAAAGAGAATAGCAAGTAGTTTAATTTTGATATAAAGTGATGCTGCCAAGATTTGTTGATGGGTTTGAAGTGAGAGGAAAACAGATGGTAAAGATGATGAAGGTTTCTTGTGTGAAAAATTTAGAAGGTTGAAACACACAATTGCTAATACAGAAGAAAATATGAAGTACTGAGTTTTAGAGGGTAAAATAAAGAGTTCATTTTTGTATAGGCTAAGTTAAGGATACCTGTTCAACAGCTGTATTAGTTATCTATCACTATGTAGCAAACCACTACAACATTTAATATCTTATTTGGTTATGGAACTCTTTGTTAGTAATATGAACTAAACTTGTGATTCATAGGCCTTACCTGAGCATTAAGTGTCTAATGGATTAACTGAGGATTGTTTGATGTAGGGGACAGCAGAGACAATGAATCGTCTCCCCTTTACATAGACTAGCCTTCCCAACAGACTAGCATAGGCTTTTATTTTATTCTATTTATTTTATTTTTTCATAGATGTCTTAGACCAGTGTGAGAGAAAGTAGAAGTGGCAAAGTCATTCGAATCTTCGGTTTACAATTTTCTCAGTGTCGATGTCTTTTTCACTGTGTGTAATTGGTAGAAAGAAGTCAATATTCCACTTAGATTGAGAGTTATAAAGAAGATTTTTCCTCCAAATGGGAACATCAAGTGAATGCCACATTGCAAAGGATAACACAAAGGCAGAAAGATTCAATACCTTTTTAGTTTGATTTGAAAAATAATCATGCTATCAAAGTAGAGATATTGAGAACATATTCAGTTGAAAGAATGGCTTAGAGAGTTAACGTAAAATTGGTGGGAGAGATTCCTTCTAAAAATTAAACCCTGGTGGCCGGGCGTGGTGGCTCACGCCTGTAATCCCAGCACTTGGGAGGCTGAGACAGGCGGATCATTGTGAGTTCGAGACCAGCCTGGGCTACAAAGTGAGCTCAAGGCCAGCCTGAAAGGCATAGTGAGACCCTGTCTCAAAAACACAAGGGCCGGGGATCTAGCTCAGCAGCTTAAGCTCCTGCGTGGCATGCACAAGGTCGTGAGTTCAATCCCCGGTGCGGCAAAAAAAAAAAAAAAAAAAAAAAATTAAACCCTGGTGTTACCAAAAATTTAAAAACCAGTGAGACAAAGAGGAAACAGAAATTTCAATGAAGGAGTAATTCACTTTGAATTCTCCCTACTTGGCCAGGGTAGCTTTCTGTCATGTGTCCTTTCCTCCTTCCCCATCTTCAAATAAATTGTTTTCGCTCATTAAAAAAAAAAAAAACACAAAGAAAAGTAAATTAAATGGCTCTATCAGTAAGGTAGGAGATCAAGACAGACTTGTGTCCAATAAGTTAAATTTAAGTATTAAAAATGCAACAGAAATGACTATTCATTTACTGTTCATGCCCTAGTTAATGGCTTTTCTGGAAGTTAAGTTCAATTGAAGTTACCTGACCAGTTTGTAATAGCGACTGTCTTCTACCTGACTCTAGGCTAAGAGTGGGGCAGAAGCTTATTTAAATACCAAAATCATTCATGCATTAAACTCATTAAAATATCTAAACTTCCAATAACATCCAGAGAAACTCTTCCAGAAATTTTCTTCAATGCTAATGGAAACCATGAATTTGAAGTAATAAGGCCATGTTTTTTAAACAGCAATAAAACTCAGTGGTGAGGGCAACTGAAAGATATTCACTATAAAGCCATGTGTAAAAAACTTAATATTTATTACACATTTTCCTATACAAAAGATTGATCTAGGTCTGAATGAAGTATTTGGTCTTATTTTTCAAACAGGTTGCCATTTAAAGAAGAAAACATAGAAAATAAATATTATAAAATGATAGTGGGAAGTGTTCATATTCACTCACACATACACATCTGCTCCATAGAGAAGACTAGATTGAAGAGTGAATATGGAATTGGGGGAGATGAATGTCTTTCCACATATTGGGCCTTGGTTTTTCCAAAATTTAAAAATCAATGAGATTAACATAGAAATATTTGATAATAGAATTCATATGAGAAGACATTTAAAAAGGGCAGAGTCAGTATCAAGGAGCCAAAGTAAAATTCCTATCAGCTAGTCAAAAAAATAATAATAATAAATAAATAAACAAAAAACAAAAAAAACTCTCCAATTGCCATTTTTTGTTTTGGTAAAAGACCAAACACTCAAATTCTAAATATCCATGTAGTAATTTACTTAGTTATTATTACTTATTATGACTTATTATTACTTGTTATTATTAAGTTATTAAGTTATTATTACTTATTATTAAGTCTTTGTTGGCTACTGTCAATTCTCTAGAAAGCAGGAAAAAATAAAATATAAGTCACATAGAAATAAGGTATAAGACTTAATTGTGCCTAGTCATATTACATTGACACCTTTATTTTCAGTGCATGCTGTCATCCTCTCTTTAAAAATGTATGTTATGATACCACTGTGCTTCCCTGCTTTTCAAACTGTGGCTGGAGCTCTGGGACGATTCTTAGCCTGCAGGTAGACCAACTCCCAATCAATGGACCTCGAGAATCAGTGGGCATTCCCTCAGCTTTCCTTCCTTTGGATGGATCTTTTTAAGGTGGATTACACACAGTTTCTTGAACAATCTCTGAGTGAACTAAACTTTAGTTGTTCACTGCAAAATCAGGGATGCATCTAATATTACCTTATCTTCCTTTTCTGCTTAGATTCTCCACACTGTGGTCTGTGATTACCTCTCCACTGTACTCAAGCCACTGTTTTAAGAAATTTTTTCTCTACATTAACAAATATTTAAGACCTTAATTTAAATCACCTTCAGAAAGTTTTAGACTTCAGATTAACTCCTGATCTTCCAGAATTAGGCAATACTGAATCTCTTGACCTTAAAGTTTTCATTATTTGTTTATTTATTTATTTATTTATTTATTTATTTATTTATTTTTGCGGCACCGGGGATTGAACTCACGACTTTGCGCTTGCCGGGCAGGCGCTTAGACCACTGAGCTACATCCCCAGCCCTGTTTTTGAGACAGGGTCTCACTATGCCATTCAGGCTGGCCTTGAGCTCACTTTGTAGCCCAGGCTGGTCTCGAACTTACAACGATTCGCCTGTCTGAGCCTCCCGAGTGCTGGGATTACAGGCGTGAGCCACCACGCCCGGCTCATTATTTAACTGTTATACTTAAAAAAATAAACAAAATATTCACAGGACTTACCATGAAATTATGATTCTAATTTATGAAATCTTATGCATAAAAAGAAAGAAATATTTACTTTCAATAAATTTGATATCAAGGAGACTGAATTTTCTGCAGCAATATCATTCTCACATCCTATTATTCTTAAAAGAAATTTCCTAAGAAAATCCTCATATTTTAACCACTATATTTTGCATCAAGAGATGAACTGAAAGTTCTTAGTTTTAGAATTTTTAAAACTAGTGTTCTTTATGCCCTTTAACTCTAGGTTAGAGTCCTTCTTCCCAGATTTATGAGAATCCAGCACAACAATTCTAGCCTACATTTGTGTGGTTTTTATTGCTTAGAGTGCTTTAAATATGTTCTTTCACTTAACTGTTGCAAAATCCTTTTGAGGTACATGGAGTCATTTAAAGATAAGGAAACACAATTGTAGTGATTAGATCTTGCTCACATGAAGTCACTGTACTTGTCAAGTGGTAAGGCCAGGTAATAGATGCAGATTTTCGCATAAATTTGAGGCAGGCTTTGGTCCACTGCAGTACACACATCTGTGAAGTCTTTGTTTGCTACTGTCAATTCTCTAGAAAGCAGGAAAAAATAAAATATAAGTCACATAGAAAGACAGTTTAAATTAGTTTATAGATAGCTGCTTCCTGTACTTTATTATCTTTCATTCACTGCATTTTTAAAGACTGTGTGGAGATGTACAAGAAAACATAGATTTTAATGGGAATTACAGAAAAGAAACAAAACATGGCTATATTAAATCACAAGTGTTAGAATCATGACAGAAATTGACAATCATCCAACTCCGCCACTACTAATTCCTACAATTTATATTCAGTTGTTTGACAACTTAAAATGGAACTGATAATGGTGATT
The DNA here is from genome assembly GCA_004365215.1 of Cuniculus paca. Lineage (NCBI taxonomy): Eukaryota > Metazoa > Chordata > Mammalia > Rodentia > Cuniculidae > Cuniculus > Cuniculus paca. Next base: position 11,120 of record RJWT010001825.1, on the reverse strand, counting down.
CAATTAAGTATAAGTATATTTTCCTATAAACTATAAAACAGTAAAATCATAATTTGCTGTATTGTTAGAATTTCAAACTGTTATCATATAACAAACTTGAAAATGGAAAGACAAAAATTTTTGGAAAAATATTTAATATTTGTTTTCTCTTAAAAGTAAAGGAACACATTTTTAAATTAGTCTTTCAATCCAACTATTTACAGAATTTTTTGCTCCAGGATCTGCATCCTTCCACCCTACCCAAGGGCCAAGAAATTCTTTAAATCTTGGTGACATTTTTACGTGGTCTTACCAAGTCAAATAGGTTCTCCCCTTATCTGCAATATCCCATCATCTGCTTTGCTCTATTATTATCACATCGCCTTCCTCTCTGCAAGAATTTTTTCCTTTTATTTTTTATTGTGGTAAAAATACATAGCATAAAATTTACTATCTTAATAATATATAAGTGTATTGTTCAGTAGTGCTAAGTATATTCACATTAATGTACAACCTATTTCCAACACTGTCTCATCTTTAAAAACTAAACTACTTGAAAGCAACCAGGAAGTCAACCTGCCTTTCTCATGAGCCAGTGGCAGCTGAGGGATGGGAAAAGAACCAAGAGGTCAGCCTTCCTACCCTGCAAGCCAGTGGTGGCTGTGGGCCAGGAAAGGAGCAAGAGGTCAGCCTGTCCTTCCTGTGTGTTAGCCTGCACATGGGCTGGGAGAGAAGAACACCCCCTCTAGAGTCCCCTTGTAGGCAAATGGCTGATTCAGAGGAACACAGTCTGGGATGATAGCAACTGAGATACAAAAACAAGTTAATGCTTGTATTGATTGTTTGACTCTGCAAGCCTGGAGTTGGTTGTCTGAGCATCTGTTTAGAGGATAGCAACAGGCAATATAGCAACTATGGAGGATTTCCTTCTGTCTTGTTTTTGAAATTCAACATTGTTCTCACTATTTTTTAATAAAATAAATTACACTCATAGAAAAACAACTCCCCTCTTTCCACTTCCCAGACTTTAGAATCAACAATCTGAACCATCATTTAACTTTCTTTACATAGACTTGACTACTCAAGATACAATTCATATAATTGAAATTAAGTACTATTTGCCTTTTGATGAGTAGGCTAGTCACTTAGCATAATGTTCTCTAGGTTCAACCATATCATAGCATTTCACAGACTTTCTTGCTTTTTAACCCACATGATGTCCCACTATGTATACATATATGTATATATATTTTTTATTCATTAATATATAATGAACACATCTAGATTTTTGCTATTTTGAATATTGCTACTCTATCAGTGTGCAGGTATTTATGCATGATTCTTCTTTCAGGTTTTTCAGCTATATACATATCTAGAAGTGGAAGTATTGAGATATGTTGTCTCTACTTTTGTTTTATGAAGAATCACTGTATTGTTTTCCATAATCACTATACCATTTTCATTTCCAGCAAAGCAACACAAGTGCTCTTATCCACATTCCTATCAATACTTGTCATTGTTGACAAGTGTTTTGTTGACAAGGTTTTTGTTTTTCTTTTTGCTGTTGGAGGTTTTTTGTGTTCATTTATTGCCATCTTCAATTTTTGTAGCTTTCCTAATAGTTGCAAGATAAAATATCATGGTTATTTTCATTTATATTTGCATATTTATCATAATATTGAGCATTGTTCATATGCTTACTGGACATTTGTTTATTATCTATGAAGGAAAATCTATTCAAATTTGGTTTCCATTAAAAAAAAGTACTATTCATAAATTTGTGTGTCATTTTTGCAGTGACCATGGTAATCTTCTTTGTAAGTCTTGATCCATTTCCTGTCACTAGTACAATTGCAATTTATTTGGTTCATAGTTTCAGATATTTCTCTTCATGATTGGTTGGTTTCAAGACAGAAACATAATGGCAACAACACATGGTTGGGCAAAGCTATCCACTTCATGGCATCTGGAAAGCAGAACACAGGGCAAGAACACCAACAAAAGATGTACTCTCCAGAGTCTCACCTCCCAGTGACCCAATTCTAGCTGAGCCCCACCTCCTAATGTTACAGGTAACCTGATTCAAAAAGTGACTCCTCAAATAAACATTATCAAATTCTGGGTTGCATGCCTGTACTCTTGGAATTAGATGTCAGGTTCTTCTCATCTTGAACAAAGAATTGAACAAAACTAGCAAAAAACAGTGGCCAAATTTTTTTTGAAAAAGTAAAAGTGAAGAGTAGGGGATAAACTGATCCTGCTGATCAAGTGTTGGCCAAATAAGGAGAAAAAGAGGATAAAAGTAAAAATGAAAGTACACACTGCATCTGGGAAACACAGTGTTTTGGGTACTGTGGAAAGTTATTGCTCTTCATGGCATTGGTGTGTCCTTTACATTGTCCAAATCTCCAGAAAATTCACAAGAACTTCTACATAAGGGTCCTAAGAGGCAGTGCTGGGACTCGCTGACTTCAGGTCTAGACCATTCTATTACAAACCTGTTTGAATTCTCATGAGAAGTACATATTCAGGGCTTTAGGAGCTGTTCTGAGCAGGTATATGGGATCTTGTAACTAACAGGGTTATGCCTGCAATCCCAGTCTGCTTTGTCATGCTCTAATAGCCTGTGTCACTACAACAGTCAGCTACAAATATTAATGGATTAATTTTAGTGCCCCATGATCCAATCGCCTCTCCATGAGTCTTTTACTCCAGTGAAATTGGCAAGATCAAGTGGCACACTGTACCTTTCCAATTTTCATGCTAAGAAATGAGCACCTACCTTGTTCATTCTTAATAAGAATTTTCAGCGGTTAAGTATCACATCTTTCTCCTTTGAACAATTTTCCATATTCTTTACCAGACACCTAAGTTCAACAATTTTCTGGTGAAAACACAGATTGAGAATTGTATGTAATCATTACACAATTTCTTATTCACATTCAGATCATCATCCTTAAATTTTGATTTATCCTTGTTCATATTCCTAGATTTGAGGTATTACAACATTAGGCTTACCATAAACAGCTTGATAAAAGTGAAGATAACTGAGGAGTAATATTCCAATTCTGCATCTAAGCAGGACATAAATCTTTCTTTTTTATTTAATCATAAGTTCTCAATTTTCTCACCACTGATGTAAAAATCATTTATGCTTACACTGCAGCCAACATAAATCATTAACACACAAAAGAATAGTGAGAAACTTTTAAACAATATCACTTCATTCTAAGAGACACAGTGAAAATGAAAGAACACAGTTTATCATTGAACAGATGTTTTGCAAGTATTTATTCAGGACCTTGTTTCCTTGCAGAATTTACTTTGTTCCAACCCACAGGAGAAAAATTAAGATCCTTTTATCTCCATAAACTTTGTACATCTCATTCATTTCCATCACTCAGTTCTCAGTTCAATACCATCTCTCCAGAAAGAACTTTTGTACATTCCTCCCATGGGTTCTGCCACTTAACAATATTTTTTATCATTTTACCAGAATGATTTTCTTGACAAGACGCATCAATTATGTGTGTGTGTGTGTGTGTGTGTGTGTGTGTGTGTGTGTGTGAGGTAATTGAACTCAGAGCCTCAAACATGCTAGGCAAGAGCTCCACTATTAGGCTACTTCCCAAAACTAAGAGTCACTTTTTGAATCATATTAATTATATACTTGAGTGATTGTTTATTGTCATCCGTGTCTCCTCCCATTTAAATACGTGTCCCTTGACTGAAAGACTTGTTTTCTTTTTGTATCTTCTATATCCTCAGTGCCTGGGCTATAGTTGACTGACTGCTGGTTGAAGCCATGTGTTCTCAAATTAGGTATGAAGGCTTTTGATGTTGATCCATTGTGACTGCTTATTTAAAGGTTTTGGAAATAATAATAACATTAATAATAATAATGCCAAATATGACATTGATTCACTCTTAAAAATGTAAACAAAATTAAGATAAAAATATGGAAGACCTTCCAGATATTCTGCATAATATTTTAACTCTTGCTTATCTCGTAATCTAATGAGAGAAGAAACATAGGCATTAAAGGGAATGTGTATAGATAGAAAGACAGACCGGACATCAACTTCATTGAATGTCAGTGGTTTTTACACTTGGGTGTACATCAGAATCACCAGTGACTTCTGCACTGTATTTCTAAAGCACTGATGCAGTGAGCCTGGAGTGGTGGTGCCTGAGAAGTTGTGATCCAGTTGCAGGAAATCCTGGTGCTGGATGTTGGTAAGGTAGCACAAGATATTGGGTGGGTGAGGACAGTCTACTGTCAGCAATGCATGTTAAGATCCAATTGAATTGATATAGGTGAGAAATAAATGCCTGTATGTGTTAAAAATCTGTGTAAATTGTATGTAGTACACAAAGGAGAGAGAACCAAATTAGTATAAATAGGAATTAAAGACATAGATAAGGAAAGATAGGAGCCATGTAATATTGTTCTCTAAGGAAATGAGGTGAAGGATAAATGCATTAATTGCAGTAAGGCATTTGAGGAACAAGTTTGAAGAACAGATCACAAGTTCTTATCTGAGTATGTAGTTTGTTGGGCCCATGTTGATCTAAGTGGAGCTCTTTAGAAGTATGGCTGATGCTCAGGAGCATGATCTGAGACCTATTTATACATTTGGGTGATCAGCATTCGAGTGATCATTGAGGTTATAAGAAAAAAAAAGCAGAAATAGTCTTGGTGAATGTGTAAATAAATAAAGAAAAAATTTCTGACTTCTAAATTATCCCATTCTAACTCAATTTCCTTCATTAATAGACGTCCTAAACTGGATGGTCAAGGAAATTCAGTAGCTGTATAGCAGCACTCAATTAAACAAGGAATTTATAAGCATAATTCTTAACATCATTATGGCAAAATGAGTCACTGATTTTGAGAATATATAAGGATAATACCTGTTTTTATGTATGTAGAGGAAGATTCCTAACAGTGTGCCTGTGGTCTCTTCCCTCTGCTGCTTGACATCAATATATATGCAGTATAGATAGATTAAATATTTGAGATAACTCAAAGGAAATATGTTCAATTAGAGAATGTTCATATAAGATGGAAAGAAATGCTAAATATTAAATATTACCAGAATTTTTTGAAACACAATTAAGTCTAGCTTTTCATTTGAAATAGAAAAAGACAGTATAGGAAAATAAGAAAGAGAAAGAGAAAGAAGGAAAGAGAAAAAAAGAAGGAAAGGAAAGGAAAGGAAAGGAAAGGAAAGGAAAGGAAAGGAAAGGAAAGGAAAGGAAAGGAAAGAAAGAAAGAAAGAAAGAAAGAAAGAAAGAAAGAAAGAAGAAAAGAGACAGAGAAACAGAGAAAGCTTTAATTCTTTTCATTTAGTAATTAGTAGGGCACTTGAGCAAGGAGAGAGACAGAGAGAGACACATACACACAGAGCTAGAGAGAGAGAGAGAGAGAGAGAGAGAGAGAGAGAGAAAGCAAGAAAGAGAAAGAGGAGTTAATTGATGAATCACACAGCATTTTGGAGAAACAAATTCAAAGTGTGTGACTTAAATGTTACCGGTCCAAAATTTCCAATTAAGAGAAGAGAACTTTATAGATTGAAGTTTTTAAAAGAGAAAAATAGTCATGACTAAAACCTATGCTGTGTGTATGATAAGCTGATGACAAAAGGAAAGAAAAAAATGATGTGTCTGCTCACAATGCTAATAAAACACATTAAAGGAGACTTTATAATAAGACTTATTATTGATAATAAAGAGATGAACTATAATGATAAAGGGGTCATTCATCAGAAATCTATAATAATCCTAAATGTTTACATTACCTGGTAATAAAGTGTCATTGTAAATATAGTAAAAACTATCAGATTCAAGGGAAGAAATAGAAACATCCACTATTAAATTGTCTCAAAACCAAAACCAAAACAAAAACAAAAGCAAAAACAAAATATAGAATAAATAAGTGCTACATTCAAAATGGTTATAGTAAATGACTCATTGCCATTAATCCTATTCAGAGTATTCTCCCTCATGTTGAACAGTTATCTCATCATTGAGCCACTTTCTGAATTAGTTCTGGAAGTCTTCCTTTGTGAGTGTCTTTCTGAGAGTTATAACAAAAACTGCAGTGAATGCTGCTGCTGATCACCATTCATGAAAATTCAGGCTTATGAAAACTACAATGTGTCCTCATACACCCTATTAACCAGACCTAGCACCCTGAAAATTCTGGCACATCAAAATGATCATTAAAGGTAAACATTTTTCATCTATGCAGCATGTCCAGGCAGGCACAGTAACACAATGAAAGATAGTCAAGAAACAGTACTTCCAGAACTGCTTCAGAAAGTGGCAAGAATGACAGGATAAGTGTCTCTAAAGTAAGGAGGTGTCTTTTCAGGGAAATTAATGGCATTATGTCTTTTACTATAATATATTTTTTAAAGTTTAAATAATTTATTTTTGATCACACCTAGAATACAGTTTTTTCCCCATCTCTTTCTTTTGTATAGGCAAAAGATCCAGTGATAACAAGCACATATTAAAATGATCACTTTTAATTTCTTTTCTTAGGGCTAGTAAACATTTGATTTGTCTTCCAAACTGTTGCAGGAAGGAGATTTTAAAAATATTTGAATTTTAATGAGATGCATCCAGGGTTGTCTGGCTTCTTTATATGTTGTCATCCTCCAAGAACTGGGTCAATGATATAGGAAAATTGTATTTGCAATGAAACCTCAGTCTTGATATCCATTTATGTATTAATGTTTATGCATCAATACTAATTTATATTAATTATAATATACATAATAAATATATATTGTATTTCAGATTATAAATCTATAATTGAATCATTGTATACTGGCATTTATTCATGTATTAATAAGGATAAGTTATGTTCACTAATGAAATAAGTGATATGGAGTCTCAGGAATTATAAAGCATAATTTTAGAGTGTATTCACTCTAAAATTATCAGAATCCAACCATCAGCACCAAAGCAAGGTGTGATATTACGTTTTCACAGATAAATTCTAAGACCTGATTCTTCCATGCTGTGCTTCTGCTATATGCCATATGGCTCAGTATCACTTTTGTGTAATTTAGCTGGGGGATGAGGGCAGATAAATTTGACTGCCTCAGTTGGGAGGCTACACACAGTTCTACAGTTACGTTGGTAATAACTACCATAGTAGCACTTTATGTGACAGTGCAGTTTGGGAAACAAAAAGCACACTAATTATTTTAATAGGAAAATTGATACAGAGAATAAGTTAATGGGAACATAAGAGCTGAAACCACATGAAAATACCATGATGAGTGTGACTGAAAGAAGTGAAAGATAGGTCTTCTTGGTAGTACTATTTCTGAGAAGACCAATTTTGAAGGGCTGAAACAAGCTGGAAACCTGTTCCAACTGCTGCTTGAACCAATTACTGTTGTCTGGTTGGAGAAATATTCATTCCTTATTTGGTATGTAAAAGAATGATAACCCAAATACAGAGAAGTTCACCTTGACTTTTTTCACCTATTGCTTCTCACAGAGATGATGCTAGAGGATGGTGAGTTTTCAGTAGAGGTGCAAAACCTTGGAAAGTGGTACAATCCTTTTTGACTTGTCCAGGTTCTGACAAATGGGATCAAATAAAAACAAAAAATACCATTGATTATTTAGGGTCTGGTGAATTACAAACCAGTGATCTCTCATGAATTTGCTTGGCTCTAAATCTTTACTTGGGTTCTCACTTCAGCAGAACATATACTAAATCTTTACTTGGTAACAGCATTTAGAATTTAGTTACAACAGAAGAAAAACATTGCCTTGGTCTTCCAGTGTCAACATTACCCATCCTTAACTACAACCACCCATGTTGGACTTCACATCAAGGACACTGATTCTACTGATTGATTTCCCCAGTAAAGACTGCTGGTTTTGAAAGTCAACCACATGTGATTAACCATCACTATCTCTTTCAAGATAGCATCTTTTGTTGTTTAACTTGAATTCCTCTAATCTTAAAATCTTATATTTTTCAAATGTAATCATCTGGCTCCAATTTATAATTCATTCCTGAACAATGTTATTCCTGAAATTCCATATCCAAAATAATTGTATTTTCCAACTATTTACAAAAAGGTAAATTCTGGTTAATATGTGCTGCAATTATCTATATATTAATTATTGTTACCTTTGAATAGTAATTTTATGTAGTCATTCAGTTTTATAGGTAAGGAATTTGAGGAGAGCTCTTTTGAGTAATTGTGCTCCATATTATATTGACAGGTGCACTCAGCACTGTTTAAATGGGTGTTGAGTTGACCTCAATGGTACAAGATGGCTTCAACAACATCATCGTCTTCAGGCTGATTTCTGGTAAGCCCCCTTCGTGTTCAGCAAGTATAAGGGATTTTCCAATTTATCTCTGCAGCAAGGCAACAGGACTTTTTACATGGTGTCTTGGGTATTCAAAACACCAAGAAGAAGCTTCAGTCCTTCTAAAAGCTAAATACGCAAAGTGACATGGAGTCACTTCTACATAATTAATGGAAAGGAGATAGTCTTCATGTTGTGTATGCCTTCTATAGGACATCATTTTGTAAAGGATGCATTTGTTCCACGCAGACAGCATTAGTTAGGTATGTATGTGCTCATGAAAGGACTAAGGAAGCTTTCTTGAGAAAGCAAGCGTTCCCAGAAACAGAAACCAAAAACAAAGTCTACAAAAAGCACCACTTTGTGCATTTCTGAGCTTTTCATTTTGAACCATAGGAAAAATAACAAGCACCAGCTACTCATGTGCTCAGATAATTTCTCCAGCGGTGATCTAAAATTGTATCTGAATGTCTAGATTGAGAAGTGAGCACAGTTATACCTGAAACTTCACATGGATATAATGGGGGAGGGGGCAGGCTGCTCAGTTCAGTCTTATATTTAAATCTCTGCACCCTCAACAGTGCAGAGAATCTGGGACTTTGAAACAAACATCTACTTTTTGTCTAATTTGAGCAATCAAATCTTCAGGCTGTTACCTTGTAGCAGGATTGTATCAACAACCATCCTCTACCCACTCTAACTTGCAACACCTCTTACTTCTTTTTTGTCTCAATAAACTTCCCTATGTAACTCCATCTTTTTTTTTCAAAAAGCTTATTATTAGCATTATTATTACTTTGCTTTGTAAGAAGTGGGAAAGGAGTCTTCATTATGTAAAATGTGATACATAAATCTATGTGGAGTGCTTCTAAAAGTAGAATGTCTGCCAAGTTCTCCAGAAGCATTACCAGTGTATAATTAAGTACTCATTTAAACTATAGTTTGTTTGTGTGAAGGGAGAGTGTGGAACTCAAAAATAGAAGTCATTGTGGGGTTTTTCCACTGTATTTTTAATTATACGTTAGATTCTGGTTTTAGCAACTACAACTTTTAATGTACCCAAACTGCATTTTCAGTTCTAGTAATACAGTGGCCTAGATGACCAGAGACACTCTTTTGATGCAGGGTACCTAAAGATTCCTGGAAAAAATGTAGGCTGTACTATAAAATACAGCATCTTCAATGGCTAGATATGGAGAAGAAAAGTCATTTCAGAAGAGTATTGAGATTTAATTATTCCATTTTCCAGGTGTATGTGATTTTCTCTGATGGTTTACCATTGAATTTCAAGTCTGTGCTTTCCGTGGGCAGGAAATAAACTCGAGGATCATGTGAAGCAGGTCGATTTAATACAAGACCTGAATTTTAAGTCTGCATTTGTGAAAGTCAACATTTATAGTAATGTGAAGGAAAAATAACAGAGAGAAATGGACAAGATAGCCATCTCTGGCTCTGGATGGAGTGTAGTATAGGAAAACATATGTATAAATATTATTTTTGTGTATGTATGTGTTCACATACATGCACACATATATGAAAACACAATTGCATATACAGGTTAAGGAGAAATTTGAATACTTAGGTGATTAAAATATTCTCAAAGGCAAAATTTTAGTTTAAGGGTAGAAAAAATACTCTTAGGAAAAATGCAATTTAACACTAAGGTGCGAAGTTCTTCCACAGATAAGTTTTAAGTGAGGTAATGTCACAAAAGCAACAAAAATTGAATAAATAAGATATAGTATATGAGAAAACACCCCCTATGAGAAGAAATTATGTTAAAAAATGAATCAACTACATGATTCATGTGAAAAAAAATGAATCAGCTACACGATGACAGCAGGTCTTGAATATCTTAGATATAGACTATTTCTGATCAACATACTAATGACAGTAAATAACATGATGTATATGAAGAAGGAATAAGTAACTATCAGATAAACAGATATATTTGTAAAAGACCAGGATAGATCTTCACACTACATACACAGATAATTTTAATTTTTAGTTTTAATTTATATATGCGATATATGTAATTGAAAAGTCAAGTAATGTTTATTTTCATTTTTAGATTTAATTTTAACAGACACATGAAGACAAAAGCTTGTGTGCCACTATACCAATGTGAGATAATGCAATATTTGATATATGTACACATTGCATGATGCTTAAATCAAGTTCAACATATTTTTCTACTCAAACATTCATTTCTTTTTAGTGAAAACATTAAAACATTTCTTCTAACTTTTTGAATTGTATAGTACATAATTGATATCTATAGGCACCATGGTGGGCAACGTACACCAGAGTATCTTGTTCCTGTCTAATTATGTATCTCAGTATCCACTGATAAACTTTTCCCCTTTCCTTCCCTCCTCTGTACATTCTGCAGCCTCTGGATTACTATTTTATTCTCATCTTCTGTGAAATCAACTTTTATAGATTCTACATGTCAGTGATGTTATATAGTAGTTCCCTTTCCGTGCCTGGCTTATTTCACTTAACATCCTGCAATTCCATCCACGTTTCCATAAGCGACAGATTTTCACACACTTTTGTGGCTGAACAGTATTCCATCTTGTAGTATTACCAGTTTTTAACCCATTCATCAGTTGACGACACATAGGTTGATTATATTTGTTGGATATTGTGAATACTTCTGCAACAAATGTGGCAGTACATGCTCAAGAGAATCTATTTTTGAAGTTGGAAATTTTTACATTGCTTTAGATGCTCTCTTTTTTCTGGAATTATAATTTCTAACTTTGCTTGATTTCATGGTTGCATGATGC
>RJWT010001824.1:0-44827 GCA_004365215.1 Cuniculus paca | reverse complement strand
AGCACAGGTCTGGAACTGTAGCAAACCTGGACCCTAGTACCAGACCTCCCCAAGGTAATATCATGGCCTTGGGCAAGTCATTTTTCTGTGTACTCACTTTCTTCTGTACAATAAGAACAATAATAGAAGCTACTTCATTAGATGATTATGAAAATTATGAGTTAAAATATTTAGCGTAGTGTTTAGAACATGTTAGAACACTTATTCCCTAATTAAAACTTATAATGTTGTCTAACAAGTATTAAACATTGTTGCTGTTTGTATTGTTGTGACTGATTTGTATTAGATCATATTTTTATCCCATGATAAAGTATGCAACTTGATAGTACAATACAGCACCAGACAGTTTCTCTACCAACTCTGGTCATTTTACTGGATCTTCCTAGACCAGCTCCTACGGCCCTAACACAACCTAAATAATAGAGATGCTCAGATCTTTATCTCAAGTGCAGTCTTTTCTCTGAGCCTTAACCCTGTCTAGCCAGGTACCTGCTGGACACTTCATTAGGATATCCCCAAGTAACCACACCTCACCAAGCTCACTGTCTGTCCCTCTACTTTCCATGCATGAATAGCTACATATTTTTCTGGGGTTCCGTGTACACCTCTTCTAAGTAGCAAAAGGCCCCCAAAAGGAAGGGACCTGCAGTTAAATGATAGGTGGGACTGGGTAAAGGAGGGAGGATCAGGTTCTTTCCCTTTCCCCACATCCCTACTCCACGGATTCTGCCAGCATGTACAGTGGCCAGACTATGTTGAGGAAGGTATTCTCTGATATCACCTCTTGTCCCTGGTTTAATAAATAAATACCAATCAAATATCTTATGTTACTTATCCTTCAAAAGTAAGTAATCAAGTGAAAGCCTCTGTGGCAGCCTGGAAGTATTCATCCACTGTTGCCACAAGCCAGCTTTCCCCTTGGTTGTTACACTGGTCTCACCCTGTGAGTCTGAACCTGTCTGTTCTGATCCAGTGCACTAGGCTCACCTATCTGTGCTGGCATGTGACCTTCTGCTGTCAGCTATATTTTCAGCCTCTTTCAGGACCTTGCCATCATTTTGCAAACAAATCGGTTGAATGGCTCAAGTCTCCCACACCTCTTCTCATTGCTCCACGCTGAATATAAGAAAAAGCAGACTGCAGCCAGCGATACACGCAAACTTAAAATTAGTGCAGATTGTGAGAGTGCTATAAAAATCAGCCCTGTTATTTAAAGCAAGTCAAGAAGCCCAAATGTATAAAAGCAGTTCATGTTTTAAATGACAGAATTCTATGAAAGGTTTTCAGCTTACAAGTTTTGGGAATATAGTATCGTTCAATGTCCTCGTATGTTACTATCTGAGAATGTCATTTCTGATTATAGAATACAGCTTCTCTCCCAGTCCCTGATTTCACATCACAGAAAGATTCCAATTTAGTCTAAGGGAAAATGAATTCTCCCAACCCCACTTGACCTCCTACTCCTCCCGGAGAAGTATTAGTCAAGACAGAAGGAATAACTAACATGCAAATCTGAGATATGTTTTATTTGTACTTTGTGTTTAAACTGAGTTATGACCAAGAAACTTTGTTTTTAAAAACTGCCTCCTCAAATCATCATGTGAACTATGTTTCTCTAATCTATAGAATTCATTAAATGTTATGAATAAATTTTATGAAATCTTGACTGAATTTCTTATTTATCTTCATATGCTATTCTCATGTTTTCTACCATAAAATGTGTAGATTTTTATAAACTCAACATCCTAAAATAAGGAACAGATGATCCAAAAGGTTACCAAATATATTCCACTAATTCAATTCTATTTAATTTTTTGTTTTTGCAGGTCACAAAGCTGAATATATGACTACAAGGTAGGAAGATACTTTGTCATAATTCATAGTGTATCTCAGTTTGTTTTCTCTTTAACAAGAAGCAACCATTTAAATTCTATAGAAATGAATATATTTGGTTAACGTGCATGGAAGATAGTCTGGGCTTGACAACACATAGCACCATGAAGGACCATAGCTTGTGGTCCTTACCACATTAGCTATGCTGTGGTATAGCAAAGGGTTTCCTATGGGATTGTAACAAAGGCCTAAGTTAAACAGACTTGGTTTATCTAATCCAAAGCACTTTAAATCTTTAGAAATAGCCCGATTAAGACTTTTGCTTTCATGATTCGGTTAACAAACAACCTGATGCATATAGCTACTGCATTCGTGTATAGAAAGTATTAGTTACATTGTGTTGTACTTTGTCTTATTTCATATTACTCATAAGAATTATAGCTATATTAAATACTCAGAGGGTTTTTAGCTATCTACCACTTCTTATTTCACTTTTAACTTTTAGCACCAACAATAATTATTGCACATTTTTTTAACCACTCGTAGAAGCATTTGTCAGCCATTACTGAGAAAGAAAAGTCATTTTGGAAACAAATTCTGATATGAGCTGGGGAGAATTTGTGGTGGGTGTTACTCTTCTGTGACACCATTTGCACAGCACCCAGAAATTTTTCTAGGTGACGCAGCAAACCTTTTAACTTTTGAAGTTGAGTTGTGCCTGAGGTCAAAGGCATTGACAACATCGGTGTATCTGGCAAGATGATTTTCAAGGTTCTGTAGTGTTATTATGGGGCAGTTTAGTCATACAGAAGCCCCTCTTTCTTCTTGGTGAACCAACTGGAAAGACAGACCTACTGACTTTTCTAAACTTATGAAAAGAAAAAATGACTGAGGTTTTCCTTCACTTTGTCAGTAACAAAGAAGATTACCTCAGTGCCATTATACGAAGCTAATGGAGCTTTTTTCATAGTATCTCTTTGCACTGCCGATTATTTTTCCTGTTGTTTCCAGAGCATATTTAATATGTCACTTTAAAATATTTTTAAAAGTATTCAAATACATGAATTTGCAATGAGAGCTATAATTTTCAAATGCCCTAGATATTCACATAACCCTGATAGTACTTCCTCTCATGTGCATCCCACACAAGGTGTGTGGAGGGCACAGAGCCAAAAAGAGTCATCTAGTTGAAATGTTACATTGGTCAGGGTTCTGCTCACCTGATCCAAGCACTGTGGAGTCAGAAACATTGACCCACCAGTGTGCCTAATGGCCCACCTCTGTCAGGGAAATGACTTCAATAATCACTCAAGCAGTTCCTTTTACGACCAAGCCCCTCTCAACAACTTTAGTTTCTTTATATCTACCTCATATTTTAGATCCTTTGACACAGGCAGTTTTCAGGCCTTTGGTAGAAGCATCAAAAAAATCCATCCCTCTGATAGTCCCAGCCAAGGATTACTCTGTATCCACCAGTCATGCAGGAGCAATTATCCAGTGCCACTGAGCTCTGTTGGATCCTATATTTTCTAGTTTCATTATTTGATGTTTTGATCTCTTGGGCCTTATGAACCCTGGAGGAACCACCTCTCTTGGGTGAAGCAATTCTTAGAGATAGTAATGACCAGTTTACAAATACACCTTTTACAGGTCTACTAGCTAATCCAGAGCCCATAATCCCAACCATTTCTTTATCAGATTCCCACTTTCGGAGCCACTGTTCTCCTTGCCTTTACACCTCAAGGCATCAGACAACTAGGAATAACCCTAGTAACCCAGAGCCCCCTGAAACTATTCAGTCTAACCAATGCTGAGTCTGCTTACCCGGCTTCTGCCATTCCTTCCAATGAGAACCACAGTAAAGACTCAGACTTACATGTTCCTCTCACTCTCTCTCTCTCTACCTCCTGATCAACCGTAGTGGTTTCCCAGGTGCTCCTCCCCACCCCCAGCAGAACAGCAGAGTTGTCCCTTCCTTATGGGGGAAGTAACAAACTTTTCAGTAGCAGTTGTCTCTTGATCTGCTGGCTTCACCATACCAGAATAAAAATCTGCCTTATAAAAACATTTATAAAATCATGAAAAAGTGGATGAAGTCAACAATGTATTGTTAAACATCTCCTACATCCCTTCCTTCCTCCACGAATGGCATTGAATTTAGTGTGTAAAAGATTTCAGATTTCTGCCGTGTAGCAGGATGTGACATTCTGCCTGGTTTCCATAGAGGTTTCCATATTCACTTGTAGATATTTGCAAATACTCCTTTCAAACCCTTGGGTACCATGGGACTTGAGGAGCTACAGGCTGTATCCCTTTTAATCATATGAGACCACCTACTGGGAGATTCTCAGAATTTATAAAAGGCTGTTATCAGTAGGTTTGTTCTCCTATATCTCTTGATTATTGTACCTTTTCAGGCTTCCACATAAATTCTTGGGATTTTTGTTTCTAAAGTACACTTTCTAAATTTGAACAAAATGAACTAAAAAGATTTTTTTTTTAGAGTCTGTAGTTTCCAAAGGGCTCCTTGTAATTCCCAGGTGTGTTGTAAACCTTGCGATTGAGGAGTTTAGATTGCAGCATCTGGAAAGAGGTCTCAGGGCTCTCCTTCTATGTACTTAGCACAGATGTAGAAGTTGAGGCAGGTTCCCACTCTCCAACTACAGTGCAAAGTGATGCAGTTTCCAAATATAGTACATGATGCACTAGCTGTGCGTATGTTAGAAAGACTGGCTTGTCCACCAACCAGACAGGCAGGCAGGCAGGAGATAGACAAGAGTCCGGAAAACCATAAATAAGAGCATCCTCGTGCTCTACAAATACTTAGGTGGTTGGGTAGTTTGTTCAACAAAATAATAATTCACATGAGCTGGTGCCCCTAGTCAGAAACAGCATTAAAACCAAACAATTTTTCTCACTTGTGACCCATTAATAGTTACTTTTGCATAACATGAAGTCCAACTAACACCTAAGAGATATGGAACAAATGTGACATTACTTGCATTGAAGAATTATGTTGTACCTAAAAATATTATATTTATTTGATTTCTGGTTTTGGAATCTATTCAGAGGCCTAATTTTATGACCAATGTGACTCATAAACTGTTACAAGAACCCTGCTTTGTAACATTGGCCAAATAGCTTGCAATTCCATTTGGTAATGCTTATCATTTTTAAGCATACTAGCAAACAAACATGCCAGCTGTTGCATGTAAGAAAACAGCAATCTAAATGAATACTTTGTAAGCTTTTTTTATCTGTAAGTAAAAATAAATGGGAAGGGGTGGGACTCTTTTCCCTCACGGGCAGGGGTGGGGAAGGAACCCAAAATCCCATTTTGTAATCTGGATGTGACCTGTGAGTATTTCATTTATTGTTTGATTTCTGCCATGCTCAGTAATTATATTCCCTTCCCTTAGGCCTCCAAATGTTCCCCCTAAGCCCCAGAAACACAGGAAGTCCCGACCCCGCTCACAGTATAATGCTAAGTTGTTTAATGGGGATTTGGAAACATTCGTCAAGGTACTGGCTCCAGCCATCTGGGTGGCTGATCTCCACGCTTCTCACTATAATGGTCTCAGCCTCTCATTGAATGAGGCAGGTCATTATGTCCGAGTCTGTCCTGGGGCTCTTTCCTTTCCCAGAAAATCAATATAATATTTCCTGAAGTCAGAGAGGAAAGATTATTTGGGTTGAGTGTCTTCAGAAAAGGAAATAAATGTGGATGTTATTATGTGGGCAAAAAAGAAACCCTTCTTTATTTTTTTTTAAGCCATAATTTGTACAAAAAGGAAAAGAGAAGATATTTGGTGTCTACTTGTACCAATGAGATAACCTAAACTGTATTTTAAACATCCATTTGTTAGCCACTCTGAAGCACAGCAAGAATCTTGATTTCCTGTGACTTTAGGAATTCATTATATTGGATAAATTGGAAGACCCTGTGGTCTATAGCCTGTGTCTCTGCTGTGTTTATTCGCTGTCTTTTTCATCCTGTCTTTCTGGTAATGCTTCTAGCCGAGGACGAAGAAACTCGCACACGAGACATCAGGTATAGTGCTAGAGGGAGGTGAGGGCGTGGCCTCTTTCACTGCTGGTGTCATTTCCGAGTCACATTCATGCTTGGCTTTAATTAGATTTTTGAAGGTCTTTTAAAAGAAAAATGTTTGCAGTTGGAAATTAGACAGGTTTATAAATAGGCTTTACTTAGAAAGGAACTATAGAAATCAAACACTAATTTAAGAGGGAAAAGCAGTTAAATTAAACTCTGTTTTTCCATTATTCATTTGGCAAATGTATGAAATTTGAGGGAGGGAATTTTACAAAGGAAAGTCAATGTTGAATGGCACATACACATTTAACATGATTATGGATTCCAATGCAAATGATATTTTTAAAAAGGGGCTTTCTTCCTGCTTCATAGCTCACGTTTTATGACATGGACCACAGTGTTCTTAAAGACTAAATTTTTTAATAACCTCCCTTAACTGGCATATTTCTTTAAATATGTGTCTGTTTATTGAATGTGTGCACTAATTATTTTTAAATAAGCACGTGTAAGTATGTGAGTGTATAATACATATGGACACACACATACAAAGCTATATACATACATACATACGAAGCTACATACATACATACAAAGCTCTGGAAGCTGTAAAAATGACTTTTAACTTTGGAATTAAGTGAAAACCACTGGATAACCTAAATGGCAATCACGAATCCATTGCCTTGAGCCTTAAACCCAGAAGAGCCTTATTAGCTCTAATTTAATATAAAATTATTGTTAAATTTGATTATCTAGTTCCCCAACCCATGGCTTCTAAGCAGGGGCAAATTAGATGGAGAGAAGGAAATAATAAAAATGAAAGCAGCAAGATGTGCTGATGATGGCCTAGCAGAGAAAGAAAAGATAGGAAGCTCCAAGAAGCAGACGGATGACTGTTATTTTGCTGAATGACTGTTTAAGATAATAGCAAAGTATACCTGTTATGTTTTCAAAATATTTTTCATTAAGTACAGCTAAAGGAAACCAAATGAAACTACTAAAGAAGGAATAAAGTAGTTACCATGGAAAATTTACTTATATGAGCGCTTCATCTCCCCAGCTGGTGCACACACGGAAGAATCTTTGGTAGTGACAGTGACACACAGAGGGCACAGAGGTCTCTCTCTACGCTTCTGAAAAGGGCTTGTCTAGATGAGATCTCCTCAGTCTCACTGGGAGAGAGCCAGGGAAAGTCATTTCCCCTGTAGGGAAACAGACACAGAGGTTTGTTTTCATGGGCCTGAAGTGCAGCCCATTGTTTTACTTCTTTCTACCCAGGCATCGGGCATCTATAAAATTAAACTAAAACACACATGCGCGCACACACACACACACACACACACACTACTTTTGACTATGAAGTTCATTATATCTGAATGAAATGCCAGTCATAGCTAAAAGATTAGCAGTCACCTGAGTGATTTAAAAAATATTTTTAAATAGTATGAAAACATAAGACTTTTATTTGGAACTTTCTTAATGCAAACATTTTTCTTTGTTTTTCTTTATGTTTTAGTACTAAGTTCAGCAGAGATATAAACTAATATTCTTTTTTCATCCCTTACATTTAAATATGTGTTGCTTTTTTATGTCACAGTGTTACATGAACTGTTTGAATAAAGGTTACTTCCACTAAAATATGTTTGTGTCTTAAAGAAAAATCCCTTTACACATTCAGTAAATTTTGATGAAATTACATTGCTATCTTGAGCAAACTAGTCCATACTGAGATGTGTTTTTATTCTTAAGACTTTTCTTTAAGGAATTAATAAAATGTATGCTCCTAAAGCAAATTAACTATTTAGAGAAACTTAATAACACAGGACCCAGAAATACCTAAGCCATTATATACTGATGAGATTGTCTTAAAACTTTAAAAATAAAAAAAACTATTCCTTAAAAAAATGCATTACCCATTCTAGAAACAATAAAGAATTGAAATTGCTGAACTGCATTATTCCCAAATCTTTATTCTACTGCTTAATCGAGAAAGTTAGTGGATACTGAGTTGTTCTAACATATAAAGGCAACCAACATCTTGTGTTTCAAAATAAAATTCCTCATGAATGTATACTTGGTTTCAGCTAATCATTTTTGAATCTCTTGTTTTCTTTAAAGACTTAATTCCTGAAAGATCAGAGTCTTAAAAATACAAGAAAAATAAATCCAAACTCAGTAACTTTCTTTAACTCCCTGGAGTGCATGGCATTGACACATATTTAACTATGGCCTCAGCATCTCCTTCATCTCATTTGTCATCTGATACATGTTTAAAAGCACTTCCAAAATTTACATTCATTTAATAGAGGGCACTGATTATTTTAAAACATTTTGGGAAAAGACCTCCCAAAAAAACTTACTTCCTAAGAAAATGACATCTAGTAGGTTATACATTTGTGCAATTTTTCTTAATCCTAAAAATATGAAAAATCTATAAGGATGAGTAAGTTCTGATGCAAACTAAGTGAATACGTGACACGTTTTAATTATCTATAAAACAGTTCCCATATCAGGTACAGTCATCATGTAAGTCATGTACTCTGAGGGACGTGGTGGAGATGGTTGACAGGTTGTCTCTTGGGGAGAACCACAACTCATCAGTCCTCCAGCATTCTTTCTCCATCCATTGAAGATTGATCACTTATATCAGAACCTTGCCAAAAATGAATTATTCATTTTGATATGTAAGCCTAAATATAAAGAAAAGAGATGAGTTAGCTGTTGACATTTCTAGGCACAGCAGGCTAAGTTGAAACAGTATTGCCTTCTTATATTAAATGTATTCAATTTGGTTTGCTGCAGAACTGAAACATACCTTTGTTTAAATATAAAATTTTTTCACCTTTTTGGAAGGTGTCTTTTTTGGGAGGAGTGTCTTACAAAAGATTTTAGAAGGGGTACATTTGGAAATGATCATCTAAAAGGGTAAAAACTAATGTCAAACTGTGAGGTTTATTGTGATTTAAAAATTTAGGCACTTCCCTTTGAAGTTAACTGGTTTCAATCTCTTTACTCAGGACTCAGGACAGGTTATCCCCCTCATAGTGGAAAGCTGTATTCGATTCATCAATCTCTATGGTAAGCCATACACTACAGAATTAATTAATTAATTTTCTTTCTTTCTTTCTTTCTTTCTTTCTTTCTTTCTTTCTTCCTAAAGAGCAGAATATATTTATTGAGAGAAAGAAAGATTCTGTCCAAGAGAGAGACAAAAGGGGTCCTGAGTGGGTTGCTGAGGACCCTACCTTTTCTAGGGATTTTTGTAGAGCAAAATCACAAGGTGAGGCGGGCCCAAGCTGGGAAAATATGGGAAATCTCAAGGTGGGCATGAGGTGGGACATAACTGTGGTCGTCCAGTAAGATTACGAATATAATTGCCCAGGTAAAATTGATTAAATTGGGATCAAATGGGGAAGCAAGTCACATAGCAAGCAGGCATGAATACAGAACAGGGTCTTTTCCTGTTACACTACAGATTTCTTACTTAAAAAATAATGGGGAAGAGTGTTTCAGTAAACATGTCTTTCATTTCACACTTAATTCTTGGAAAAAAAGGAGACCTAAAGAATGTGATGGGGTTTCTCATGCTCTTTCCTTTGCTGCCTTTAGGTCTTCAGCATCAGGGGATTTTCCGAGTGTCTGGTTCCCAAGTGGAAGTAAATGATATTAAAAATTCATTTGAGAGAGGTAACTGTATGTCTGTATCTATAAGCAAAACATCTTTAAAAGTCATTATTCTGTATTGTGCAGTGGCGTACTCATCCCGTATCTCCTCAAAGCCTTTGTCTTTGCATTTACTGCATTGTGGATGCCAGAGTAGCCATCTATTAGAATAGCTGACGAATAAGACCCAAAACATAAATCTTTGTTATTAAAGGTAGAAAAGCATATGAGTTTTGTATCCTGACATTGATCGCCCAGGACACATGTGTCAAGATGGCCCTGAAAGGCCTCCAAAAGACACTAGGGCTGCCCTGGCCTAGTCAGCAGGTGTGTGAGCAGCTCCTCCCAACTCTGCTTCCTTTGTCAGGAGCTCTTTTTCTTCCTCTTCTTCCATTCCCAGACTCCTTCCATGTGACATAGTTGGTGCCTTATTCATGTTCATAATTGGTTATCTATAAATCTTACTAAACCTTAAATTAATATATTTTGATTAGCAAAACCACGTGCTTTAGTGTTAGAATCACTAGTTTACCTAGAATCAAATCAGAGTCTCATTTACTGATAATGGGATTTGAGTCAAGTGACTCAATTATTACTTGGGTCTCAGTTTCCTCAACTGCACGATTGCAGAGCATGAGCATTAAACATAATTTGTGAAAATGCCTAACTCTTTCATGATAGCTATTAGTTATAAATGCTCTCCAAATATGATAATTTGTATGACGTCCTCTTCTGGGTACAGCTGTACCTTCCTTCCTGTGTTCGGAGGTCAAGGCAAAAATGCAGGGTGGTCATCCCATGGAGAAGAGCTACTTTCCTCTCTCTTCTATTTCCCCTGGTTTCAGTGTGGTGTAGAATCCTCTAAAGTTTGAAGTCTTTGTTGAAGAGCTAAACTGGAACCATGTTATTTTTTCCTGTTGCAGGTTCCCTGACCAATAGGTATTTAGAGCAGAGCTGCATCCCTGTCAGTAGCTAAACGTGCCATCTCTTTGACAATGACTCTGTTCGGAATGACCAGATGAAATGTGGTGAAGCATCAGATTTCTGTGCTGGCCACTACAGGCAGAAGGCTCTATTATTTTTCCTTGGAAATCTCCCTGTATTTTTTATTCGTTTGCAATATCTTTGGGTATGGTTTCTCACAGTAGTCAAAAAACAACAATAATAACTCTGATGAGTTCTTATTAAGTGCTTTCCTACCTTAGAAGTAGAGGGGCTCCTCTACAAATAAAGTACCCTTGGAGGCAAGCAGTATGTTAAAATACAGTGCACACTCTGTGAATTTTAGTGGATTTATGAATTTAAAAATGGAGTTTGATTTAAAGCTACATATTCTGCTGGCCTTTTAAAGGAGTTTATCTCCAGTTAATTCTCAGAAAGATGGAATAGCCAGTGTACTTACCTACTATTATTTTAAAACTGTTTACCACAAAAAATATAATTTCATTTTGTGATACATGTTTAATAGCTATTTTTCATACTTGATACCACTCAGGGTACATTTTCAAATTCCTCCACCTGATTTCAGAATTTCTCACTGTTCGAGGTGGCTTTCAAATGTACTGTGAATACCACCATGCTACTTTGGGAAACACCAGTTATTTAATTCACAATTAATGTTTGATATTTTTAATAAATTTTGGTGACCCATATAACATCGCTAGCTAGGCCTTTATTATGTCTTTTTCCCAGCAGTATAAGATATAGAACGTAGTTTTTAAAGTCATGTCAAACTATCACCAATTTTAGCTTCAAAAACTGTTTAGTAACATTATAAATGCCACAGTATTTTATTTTAAGATTTGGGCAACTCGTGAGGGAGTATTTGGTAGTATAAGATTCTTTTTAAAGCTTTATTTTAGCTAACTATTTTTAGGTTAATCATGGGGTGGGATATCTAAACCAATTATTTTAATTTTAGTACCATATAATCTTTCATAAAGCATAATTAAAAGATTCATGTGTATATAGGAATAGCAATGTGTGTGTGTCTATCTAAATATATATATATATAGAGAGAAATATATTCTTGTTGAGAGAAAAAAAGAGAGAGACAGAAGCACTGTGTATTTAAATACTTTTTTTCCTAGGTGAAAACCCTCTGGCTGATGACCAGAGTAACCATGATATTAACTCGGTGGCTGGCGTTCTGAAACTCTATTTCCGTGGGCTGGAAAACCCCCTCTTTCCTAAGGAAAGATTTAATGATCTGATTTCTTGTATCAGTAAGTACATTTTTTTTCTTAGCTTTTTCCACCAGAATTATTTCACTAACCAACTTCCTGGAAAAGATAGCAGTCCTCCTCCACATACCCCTCCATTACCCCGTTACCACCGTATTTCTGAGGCCATTTGTTTTCTTTCTGGATGCAGCATGAGTCACCTCCCAGCTGTGGCCTCACCCATAGCTGAGTGGGCTTTGCTGCAGGCCGAAGCACTTCAGACTCCATAGGACGGGGAGCTGACTCCTTAGTTGCCGGAGTGAAGCGGAAAGGTAGCCGCCAGCTGCCCAGGAGGGCAGAGAAAGCTGTGAGCATGGAAGTAGAGTCTTTTTGGCTTTTGGTTTTGTGTTTTTTCTCAACTAGTTTTAGAAATAGACTAAATTACTCATCTTCAAATGTTACTTCAAGAACTAAGGTAAAATGGGATAAGAGATCATTATTACGGTAGAGGAACACCAGGTAGCAATTATCTGTCAACAGGGATCCCCAGCTCATTGACAGTGTTGCTCTGGGACTGTGTATGATAGATTACAAAACCAATAATCATCAGCCAACTAAAGCATCGCTGCTTTCTTCAATGCATCTTACAGCAGTACACAAAAGGACATACCAAGAATGGATTGTTAGGCACAATTAGCTTCTGTGACTCTAAAATTGCAGTGCCCCTCTTAAGTCCAAGTCCCCAGGTAAGGGTCTAGGGCTGACTTCAACCCTGCAGTTTTCATAAAAATCAGGCTTTACTCTTGATGGAGAAAACTCCCCTGCCCCACCCCCCACCACCTGGATTAACAGTGTCTATTGACTTGACTGCATAGAAGTCTCTCTTCTCATCCCCACTTCTCCATCCATTACCTTGGCTTCTCACTGGAGCTATTGCAGTCTCTTACATGAACTCCTTAGTTGTAGATTTTTGTCCACCCTCCACAAACCCCAGTCTGCGTCATTCCGTGCTCTACACCACAACTAGATTCAAAAAGGAGGATGACATTATTTGCTCTTTCCCCTATTTGAAACCTGTCTCAGTATTTCCCACACTTGGTATGGCCAGTTTATAGAATGGAATTCCTTCTGCATCTGATTTTTTCCTCCATCTGATCTCTTCCTGCTGCTATGCAACCATCTCTGGCCTCCCTACCCTATTTTTTGGTAATGTTTGAGTATACAGGATAGTATAACAAAGTACACACGGGCCAGGTCCTTTCCTACCTCCATGCCTTTGCCCAGGCTATTTCCTCTACTGCCTAATAGCCATGGACATGTGATATGAAGTCTTGGCTGATATGGTACTTCTCCCAGAACACCATCCTCCCCCCCACCACCCCAAATAAAGTAATCACTTTCTCCTCTACTAATATTCCATGATGTTCACATCTAATTTTTCTGATTACCCTACATTATAATTTTTTACTTCCTCTGTCTCCCTCCACTAGAGGGGGAGTTTAGGGAAGAGGTCAGGAACACGGGTCTGGACTGAAACAGCTCAAGTTCACACCATAGCTCCACCAGTTGCTCACCAGCTGTGTGACTTCAGGCAAGTTTATTAAGCTCTCCGCACTTCAGTGTCCTCATTGATAAAACAAGCAGAACATTAGTTTGTTCATTATAGGGCTGTGAGAACTAAATGAGTCAATATGTGTACCAAGAAGAGTACCTGGCATGGGTATGCTCATAACATGCCCACAGTTTAGCTCCACAGACCTATGAGATCATGATAGCTTACTCAGTTTCATAGCCTTAGCATTTGCCACAGCTAATTCCAGGTGCATAGTAAGTGCTCAGTACATAATTGTTAAATAGAATACAAGTAAAGTGAAGACTCAAGAATCAGAGTTCTTTTTTGAGCATCTGTGCCTAAAGTCCTGTCTTCAGTTAATATCAATTTCACACTGAAAATTCTCTGCCCTCTGTCGGACATCCTGTGTGGAACCTAGAAGTGTGCTGTGTGTCCACCCCAAGGTTCCTGCATAGCCTGAGTCATCACAGCAGACCTCTGACTTAGCTGGAAAGAACTGAAAAGGAGGTGTCACCCTTCTGGAATTCTCCTTTGGCCATGTCCAAAGAATTCCCTCACATCCTAGCCAGATAAGTTAAGTCTAGAAAAATAAGTATTCTATAACAGTGATTTTGCTAGGTCTATGTCAGCTTTAATGTTTACATGAAGTACCAGCTGGATAAAGGATATTGAGCTACATCGTCAGTTAACCATTATCGAATCATTTATGGATGAGAAACACTGTTTTGTTGGGGTTATTAATAACTGAGGCCATAGGGTCAGAAATATTTAGGTTCAAATCCTAGCTTCACCAGCTGTGTAAATTTGAGTAAAGATTAATACTTAATCTCATTAAGTAGCTGTCTCTTCATTTACTTCATAGAGTCAGTGTGAAGAGTAAGTGAGATAATCCACTTAAATTGCTTAACATCCTGCCTGCCCCTGTCGTAAGCCTCAATACACACTGCTGACTGTCATTATTACTACTGTTAGAGCTGTTCCCACTGCAAACTCTGGTCACATATGCCAATACCCGGTTTAACCACTTACCAATCTATCTATTCTGGCAAACGTGTGTTTCTTTGACATAATTCCACCAGCTACATTTAGAAATGATGATACCATAATCTGGAAGTTGTATTTATCCCAGCATGATTGTTTCCAACATATTAAATGTTTTGTAACAAAGTCAGGTGTTCTCACTGTTAAAGTCAGGTTTAGCAAAATATGTAGGTCACAGAAGAAAACAGAAAATGTGCAGAGGCATCTTTCACGGAGGTGGAGCCTGAGATGCTGTAAGTATAAATGAAGACGCTCGCAAAACATTTTCCCCTTTATCAAAATAATAGAGTAATGCAAACTGATGAATTAATCAACTTGGATGAAAAGAGTCTATATTACAAATTAATGCCCTTCAGAACCTATACCTCGAAAGAAGAAGCAAGAGCCCTGAAATTCAAGACTGCAAAGACGTGCACATCCCAGTTAAGATTTAACTATGCTAGTATTTTTCATTGGATATTAATATTTTTGTTAGTGCTCTAGTTCCAAAGTTTCATAGGTGCTGAGCCACTTGTATCAAACTTATTTTTCCCTGTCTGTCTTATTTTTAGTGTAAGTAGGATGATTTTTCAAGAACTCATTGGTATTAACAACCTCTTTGTATAATACCTTCTTTATATAATAATCCCTTTCCTTTTAAACTCTAACCTCTTTACAAAGAGGGGAATCCTATTACTGATTTATCTCAAGGCAAGCATTTGCTTTTACCAACATGACTGTGTGTATCTGCATTTTTCCTAGATTCTCAGTATTCATTGAGAATGGCATAATGTATAATTTATCATTGATATTACAATGGTATCAAATTGTTTTGATGATTGAATCAAGTTGATAGATTGCCTGCAATATGCAAAAAATCTTGAAGACTTAAAGATTTCATTCTTCCCATTTTGGAGACTTAAAGACCAACAGGAAAGAGAAGATATTCATGAATAGAGGCAGTCTAAGTTAGTATATGATAGAAACACCAAGAATTAGAAATTTTAGGGAAAACAGATCTGAGAGTGTTTTTACCCATGTCATCTTGTAGCATTGCCATAAATCGGTCTGATTTTCCCTGTTAAGGTAACTTCATGTGACAGTTACTTTGTATAGGAAAAAAATTTCCCTTTTTATCTTCTCTAGAAGGTTACATAAGTCCCTGTAGCACTTCACTACCTTTTGCTTCCCTATTTTTGCATTATTTGGAGTAAAGAAAGTGTGTGTGTGTGTGTGTGTGTGTGTGTGTGTGTGTGGGCCTGCGCACTAGGTTATTATCCTGCCATGTTTCTGCCCCTAAATAACCCCATTCTTTGGAAACTTACAAATATATACTAAAAGAGATAAATGTTGTTAACATGCATTTATAAAATGAACAATATCCATGCCCCAATTCACTGCGAATTTATTTTGAAAGATCATTTATCTGGATGAAAACATAGTGTAATCAGTGCAGTATAAATTGGCAATGACAAACTTAGTAGTTTCTTACCCAAGAGTTGTTCTGTTTTTCTGTTTTTGTTTTGTTTTTTTAACCATCTACTTTATGAATGGTTTCGTGAATGCTCTAGGTCATACCCACAAAGTTTGGGCAGCTTCCAACCCGTTCGTGTATCCCAGCTCTGAGATTCCCTAAGGCATAAGTCCAAGTAATTACTCAAGTAATTCATGGTTTTTCCTGGCTTCCTCAGAGCTGTGAGCCCAGATGAAATATTTGCACTTCATTTTGCATAACACATTATTTAGGTGACCAGTTGGACATGAGAAAATATTTTTATAGGAGATTTTTTTTTCCGATCACAAAACCAACCGTCAAGTCACTGTAGAAGACTTGAAAAATACACCAAAGCACATAGGATAGAATATTGCCCCTCAAAAATGTTACTACCTAAAGCAAACCAATGCTTTTGGCTACATTTCCTTCAAGGCTGTTTTTGTATTCTTGCACACACAACTTTTTTTGACACCTATGTGGAACTGTACTATCCATACTGTTTGTAACATACCTTCTTTTTAAAAAACTTATATTAAAGAAAATATCTATAAAAGAAGACAGAATAATATGATGAACTCCATATAATCAATCATCCCCTTTAACAATTTTCATTTCTTGGCTTCACTCGCTCCACCTGATCCCTGTGCCAGCCCTCCGGCATCATCTCACTGATATCCCTGGAGATGAAAGATTCTTGGATTTTTTTTTTCCTCTATCACGTTTCATATCACAAAACAATCTGTAGTCATGGTAAAATACTTGAAAAATATTCAGAAGCACATAGAACAAAATCCTATCACCCATCGTACCACCACCCACAGAGAAACAATGACATGTATATATTTTATATTTAATAATATTACATTGTATGTTTATATACAATATAATACCATTATTATGCCTTAAAACTTAAACATGTACTAATAAATACATTTTTAAAAGAAAAATAATTGTTCTTTTAAAACAATAAAAATAATTATGAAATTAATATATGATCACTATAGAAAAAGTATAAACTGAGAACAAATCATCTATAATCATCTGCACAGAAACATTAACTTTTTAGTATCTTCTCAGTTTTTCTGTGTGTATCTATGTACTTTTAAAAGCAGATTTCAGGGGACTGGGGATTTAGCTCTGGGGTACAAGTGCCTGCCTGGCAAGTGGAAGGTTATGAATTCAATCCCTAGTACCCCCCCAAAAAAATAAAAGCAGATTTCAATATAAGTCACATAAAATTCATTCACTAAAGAGTATAATTCAGAGGTTTTTAGTCTATTCATGGAATTACGCTACCACTATCACAATCAATTTTAGAACAATTTTATTATCCCTAAAGAAACGCCAATTAGCAAACATTAGTACTCACTTTCCATTTACCTATAACTATCACCATCCCCAGCCCTAGGCAATCACTAATCTTTCTGTATGTGCCTGTTTTGACCATCTCATATAAATAAAATCATATAATCTGTGGTCTTTTGTGCCTGGCTTTAAGTAAGCACAATGTTTTAGTTTGTATCAGTACTTCATATTATAGCATGTATTAGTACTTCATTGCATTTTATTACCAGATAGTCTATTGTATAGATATACAACTCTTTCATATTCAGAATAAAAACTGATATTATACCATGCCATATCAAAACTGACATTATACCATACCAAAACTGATATCAGATTCTATGCTAATGGATATGAAGTTTCTTTTGGAAGTGATGATAATATTCTAATATTAACTGAGGTGAGGTTATACAATTCAGTATACTAAAGATCACTGAATTGTATAATTAAATGGGTAAATTATATGGTATATGGGTTATATCTCAGAAAGGGTATTGTAAGTAAAATTATATCATGCCATACTGACTCTTTATAACCTTTTTATTTAATTCATTGATACTGTTAACATTTTCTCAGATCAGTGTACGTTTTTCAGAATTCAGCTTTCGGTGTCTATGTACTGGTTTCTGTTCATGTAATAATCCCCTAGTTTTAGACATTTAGATTGTTTCTAGTGATTTGGTAATCAGATAAAATACTGTGATATGCCTCTCAGTGCGTGCATCTGTTTGTTCGCTTCTGATTATTTTATGAAAAATACTTTTGAACTCTTTTACTTGTGCTGTAATATATCTTATTGTTATTAAAAATTCTGTCAACTTTATTGACATGCATGGTGGTTTTCTCTCTCAATTCTACATCTCTGTTTGATATCTTATAATAATGTTCTTACAATTTCTTTTATTTTACAAATATTAATACCTTGGATATCCGAATAGGTAAAGCTATCTAGGCTAAGATTCAGTAACTCTACTAACCTCAATAATGATAAGTCAGCAGAACAGGAAACATTATTTACATATTTATTTAGGTAGAATTGTTATTTAACTAGGAGAAAAAGCCATGAATTGATTCACAGAAGTGTCTGTTACCAGTCAATTAGAGAGGTTTCCAAGCATTTATTTCTTACCTTGGAGAGTAACTGGTAACTCGTGTCAAAGCACCCAAATATACCGGAACATTCCTCTGTCTTTCTCTTTGCCTTTCCTATACACACTAACCATACAAGCAATTGATCAACACCTTTCTATTGTTAGAGTGAACCTAAAATGCTGTGGGACTGGTAAATTTACCTTGAGTGCTGCTGGTTAGGCTCTAGAGCTCAGAAATACTTGTGTACCTGCTTTTAAGTAAATGGCTTCTCAATGTGATCACCAAGGACATTCTTTTCCTTGTCTTCATACTTAAGTATAAACTTTCATCTTGTGATTTATTGTTTGTTTTCTGGAAAAATGAAATTTTCAGAGTAATGACCATATGAACTCTTTGCCATTCTCTGAAGTACCTTGCATTTTTGGTGAATTTTCAGACATTTTCATGGAACTGTGACGCTCTCATGCTGCAAAGTTAGGACACTGATATGAGAAACTTGTGTTGCTGGGGAAAGAGCATAAATTAGCACTGGGAGCTTTGAGCATGTGACCAAGACTGAATGAATGCCACTTCTACCTAATTATACCAGACCCTGAATTGTGGAAACAAAGCCTATCTTAAAAGATACCCAGATAAAATACTGACTTCCCTTACTGTCAACTTTTCTTGGGGGAAGAAAGATCCATCCTTACATTCACCATAAAACTGGAAGTGCATGAATTGCCAGCTAGGAATGCACATGAATCAGAGTGGCAGTAGCAGCCATAAATTTTGACCCACTAACTGGACTCCAAAGAGTAAATGAGTCATTTGTCGGAGAGCAGAGCTCCTGCAGGATGCATGCTGCAAGTCAGCCAGGTGAACGTCTCATCCTACTCACAGGATGGAGGCCTTTGGGACAGATGGATTTGCTGCTGCTGCTTCAGAAATGCCAGCAATTCTGTTTCACTTTGACTTACGTTTACTGCAGTTACAGAGAATATATGTTGTCTCACATACTTTTGAGTGTCTTTTTGGTGTCACTTTTATATTGCTGTTGCTTTTTACTCCTAAATCTTTCATTTGCATCCCACAGACTCTTCAGTGTATTTATTTATTTATGTGTGGCAAAGATACATGGCATAAAATTTGCCATTTTAAGTGAAGAGTTCAGGGGCACTAAGTACATATTTACCTTACTGTGCAACCGTCATGATTATCACAAAACATTTTTTTACCAAACAGAAGCTCTTCTCCCACTAAAAAATAACTTCTCATTTCCCCCGCCCCCAGGCCCTTTCAATATCTGTCCTACCTCCTGCATCCATAAATTTGCCTAGTCTCATAGAAATAGAATCATGTGATACTTGTCCCTTTGTAGCTGGTTTATTTCACTTAGTATGTCTTTAAGGTTCGTCCATGTTGTAATATATGTTAGAATGACCTTCCTTTCTAAAGTTAAATAATATTCATATATATGTGTGGCACATTTTATCTATTCACTAATCTATGAACATCTGAGATATTTCACCTTTTGGCTATTAATAATGCGGCGATGAAGTTGGCGTAAATATTGAAACTGCCCTTACAAGAAGCTAAGTTCAGAACTGACTGTGGAGATGGGAAGATGGAGAGTGTATCTGAGGAAGCAAGTAGAGGGAAAAGATTTTTAAAAAAGACAAAAAACTGAAATAGTAAAAACAAGAGAATCCAGAGTTTAAATTAAAGCACTTTTCAAAATCAGCAAGAGGATACATGTTAATAAGTTTCAATATTTTTAAGAATGGATGCTAATATGTATAATTTCACCTTTGAGGACTTTTTTTTTGACTCAGTTTTAAAGATAAGTTTTCTAGAAATATGTACCAAATTATCTTTTTCCTCTTTAACATAAAACAGCAACCATTGTGCTTTTTCAAGCAGTCAGGTATTTTAGGTAATGAACTTTTAACCAGTTACTTTCTGATGCAAAATAATAATCAAGCTATATCTAAATATACAGTATTGATAGATACAATTCTTCCATTAAATTCTCAATGATTCACAAGTTACTTTATCTGCAAGTATTTTATCTTCCCTCTTTTTAATGGGGGTCCCCAAGTACCTATCACTGAGAGCATGTTTTGATCCTACTAGGATGCAGAAAGTAAGTTGAGTCCAAACCTTGAAAAGGTAATAATTGTGTTCTTGTGGCTTGAATGAATGTATATACTTATTTAATAACTTTTTAAAAAGTATTTTATTTCTTTTTTCAGGAAGACATTGGCTGGAAAGTATATAAACAAAATACTAATACTTATAGTTATTAGATGTGACCCTAATCTACCTTATTCATAGTGTTTTTTTCCATTTTAAAATACTTTATAGGGGCCGGGGGTGTAGCTCAGTGGCATAAGCGCCTGCCTGGCAAGCACAAGGTCGCGAGTTCGATCCATGGTACCAAAAAATAAATAAATAAAATAAAATACTTTACAAATAAAAACACAGAATGCAATGTATCAAATTCATTGCTATTACAGTCACAGTTATTAATTATAAAAAACTGCACTTTTTATATTCAAAGAATAAAAATGTTACAGGAAGGGTAATGTTTTACTTACGCTGTCATTAAAGTGTTTCTGAAATCACATTTTCTAAATGATAACAGAGCTACAGTTCCAACGATGGCACACTTCAAGGTGATGATTTAAACCACTTAACAGTTTACCCCGAGCACTGCTCAGGCTGTGTGTTTGTTTATGTACTGACTATACCTAGAGTCGCTTGGGCAGGTATTTCAATCAGCCGGTTCTTGCATTGAATAAATTTGATAAAATTATCATTTTTATATTTCCCCTTATATTATCTTTAAAAATTAACAAAAATAAGCAATTTTTGATCATCCTGTTTTTAAATAATTAGACTGATAAGCGGTTATCTTAATAATATTCTTTCCCAGGAAACCTGATAAATTATTTGCTATTTTGCAAACTGATTTGTGGCTGAGCAAAAATATTCCTAATATATTTTTTGTACCTTTTCAGCTATGTAGAGACAAAAATAAAATGCCCAGTTTGGTAATAAGTGAAATGCAGCTGAAACCAGCACTTAAAATCCCAGTAAAATGAGTTAGTGAACGCAATAGTTTTAACCTTGACTGCATAAAGGAATCCTGAGCATCAGCATTTTAAAGAAACTTATCCAAGCAAACCCAAGTCAAGGTTAAACAACACTGATTTAAGATATACAGGAAAAAGAAATGAGTTAGAGTATTATGATGGTCCAAATGAGAAATAAAACTTTAGTGAGGAAATCGGCAGTGAGCTATCCAGAGGTAGAAACAACCAGACTTCTTTCCCACACACAGGAGAAAAATGGAGCAAAGATGCCAGGGTAGTGTTGATGGTTTTGCCTTTGAGATTGAGTGAGATTGCCATTGAAAACTGCATAGAAATCGCTGAGGGATAGCTACATTTGGGGACAGGAGAAAGTTAAAAACAAAACAAAAGGAAAACCGGAGTAGAATCAATTGACTGTGGTATCAGAAGCTAAGAGCTGAGAATTTTCTACTAGGATTCATCCATATCTCAAGAGCAATTTGGAACAAATATGGTGATACGAAATTATACAGAATTTCAAAAATATTTTCAAAAGTGTATGTTTATTAGTTGTCTTCAAAGCTATACTTTATAAAGATACTTTAAGATCCAGGAAAAATAACCAGACTTACAAAACAGAAGACAGAGATTCTAGGCCCAGCTCCACTGCTTCTAGCCGGTTGCCTTGGGGTTAACCACTCACCCACAGCTCACTTCTTACTCTGTTCAGTGGGGATGACAGCATGTGCCTTGCCTGCTTGCATGCACAGTGTAGTTATTCCCATTAAGTTACATAACAAATGTGGAAATACTGTGAATATATAGCTATTCATGTAATAGATTAGTAGTAATAAACTTTTTGCTGCTCTTTCACAAGTACATGAGTATTGAGATATGTTGGAGGATTCATATTCTTAACAAAGCGGACAAATAAAGCTATAAAGTCCTTCCTAGGATTCCTTTTTTAAAGGATCTCCCCATCCCACAAGGAATGTGGGATAGGAAAATAAATAACCCTAAATACAAATTTTCTATGATGCAGGAATTGTATCCCTAACACATTCATAATGTTTAACTCAATTCTTGGAACCTAGTAGTCGCTTCTAAATTGTCCTTAAAAGTCGACGAAAAAATAACATATAAAATAAAAAAGTCATATGAACAAAAATACTGTGGTAGTTTTGAGAAAGGATTCAAAACCTGGCACATTACTACACCACAGTAGTAGATGTAATAATAAAGACATGATGAATTAATGAATAATGATGAGGGGAGAAGTGCTATTTCCCAGAAAGCTACTTCAGTTTATATGTGGAAAAGCAAAAAGGTGTTGAAACCATATCACATACAAAATTTAGAGTTAGCAGCAAGGGAAAAGTGATTTTTAAATCTAGAAGACTAAATTTCTCAAGGCCAAGATTGGAAATCAGAGATGAGTCAGAGGAAATGCCCTCAGAAATGGTGGCACACCCAAGTAATCACTTGTACGCTATATGGATTACGATTGCATCTTTCCAAGGGCAAAGTAATTGCTTAATGTTCAGATGTTTTCCTATAACCTATGTGCTGCAGTGATCTGCTTTAAATGTAGAAGTTCAAGGATGCTGACCATGTCATTTTTGGTCTGCAGGAATAGATAATCTCTATGAGAGGGCGCTTCACATCCGCAAACTCCTCTTGACCTTGCCCAGGTCGGTCCTGATAGTGATGAGGTACCTCTTTGCCTTCCTCAATCAGTAAGTACCCTCGTGCTCTGCCAAAATGCCCATCTAAATTCTGTCTGTGTTCTTGGGTCCTATCTATCAGCATTGGTACACTGGGTTCCCTCTATCAGCAGAGTCAAAGAAAAAAATGATTAACTGTGAACTGACGGTACATTTTTCCTCAGCAGATCAAGGTCTTTGTGTGATAGATGAAAGCACCACCCCAGATACACAAATTTGGCTGACTATAAATGCAAAAATACCCAAATATTACTAAAAATAGTGCTTCCCAGTAAAATTATGTTTTTTTTTCATCTTCCATCCAAAGTTAATGTCATAAATGATGCAAACCTCTTTTTCATTGCAGAAGATTTCTGTGACTTTTTAATGCTTTAGTTGAGATGCAAAGAAATCATGAGATTTATACACAGATCCAAAAAAGAATTTCTGCAAATCTGCCACGATAAAAAGAAAGTATTTCTAAAATGCTATCTAAAATGACATACGTTAATTGCATTGCATTTTTCTTAAAGAAAAACTTTACTGTTTTGGTTTAGGCAACTTGATTTTTTAAATTATGTTTCTTCCTGATATATGGGCTCCATTATGAGAACATCTTCCCCAAATCCTACCTAAGCATCCCCTTGCCATGCAACATTTCAGTTAAGCAATTGAAAGTAAAGAAATTCCAGGAGAGACGACAAACTGGAGAAGTGCCTTCTCATCTGGCTTGGAGTCTCCCTTCCTAAACTTGGGCTATTTTCTCATCTCTATTTTACTGGAGGTTTTGCATACTGGAATGTCATGGAGATTTACTATAACCCTACAGACTAGTGCTGAAATTAGGTTGGCCCCACAAGCCAAGCATCGTACAATGTGGAAATGCTGGCAGAAAACCAAACAGCCTGGGGCTCTACTGTTCACCTGTGCTGCCTAAAACATTCCCGGATGACAGTGCGAACCCACTTATACAGAATTCGCCACTGGAAATAAGCAGTATCTAGAAAGATGAGTGTAAACTGCTTGGGTTTCATAGATGCTGTATATTTTTACCTTTAAATAGGTCTAGTTGCTCAGGGAGTTGTAAAGGTCCAGGAGCTTGCTGTCTTCACCTTCGATTGCATGTGTTGTCCCCCACAACT
Organism: Cuniculus paca; assembly: GCA_004365215.1. Lineage (NCBI taxonomy): Eukaryota > Metazoa > Chordata > Mammalia > Rodentia > Cuniculidae > Cuniculus > Cuniculus paca. The sequence goes on along the minus strand of RJWT010001824.1, from coordinate 20,696 downwards.
CCACTATGGTATTCTCTATTTCTGCTGGCTCTCTCCATGCTGTTCCTACCATAGTTCCCTGATGCACCCAAGTGAACCCACTGTGAACCAGTGAAACACAATGGATGAAAAGTGGCCTGTTAATTAAGCAAGTTCTGGAAACCTGAATATAATTCATTGAGAATTTCAAAAAATGGCAAACACCACAAGGCAGACAGCTGACATTGCTCCAGTTGGTTCTGCTCAAAAATGACCCCTGGCTGCCCTCACCTGCCTTCACACAAGGAGGCAGGCCCAGCCTCTATGTCAGGAGCTGGAACAGGAAGTTTGAAAACAGAGATTAGGGTCTAGGGATGTAGCACAGTAGTAGAGCGCTTGCCTACCATGTGGAAGGCCCTGGATTCAATCTCCAGCCCTGAGGTGAGGGAGAAGGAGTGATATTAGCTAGTTTTCATTGTAAAATCAAAACTTAGGAACACTATTTTCACATCAGAGTTTTTCTTTTAAAGCCAGCACTGAGTGAGTGACCTAGAAATACTAAATGTGAGTCTCCCAGCCGAGCTCAAGTGTGTCTTGAAAATTGGTCCATTCTTATCCTGAATCTCACGTCTCCCTTCTGCTCCCATTTTCAAGATCAAATCTGTAACATGATCATTTGCTATTGTGAACTTTTTTGTAAGACTGCATGTTTGAGAAATGGCAAAAGGGACAGACATATGTTAGCTATGGAAATTATGCTATTGTATTTTCAGCTTTCTAGAATATCTGATTTCTGAAAAGGGGTTAAATATCAAGCCAGGTGGTATCTCAGTTTCTTTGTGTCTGTCATCATTGTACAAAGGTGGTTGAATCTCCTTTTTTTTACTTCCACTTGTCATCTGTTCACCTGGATTTTACATTTCCTTTTGAGACCGGCATTCTATACACTGAGTGATAACATTTCTGAACTCTCCCTAGAATAGTATACCCATGTATTAGAAGTATTGCAATAAAGAACTGGCTTAAGTTGCCTGTAAAAATACTTTATAAATATCCATTATGTTGTGTTCAGAAATTAGTAGTAGAGGACCGGGGGTATAGCTCAGTGGCACAGTGCCTGCCTGGCAAGCATGAGGTCCTGAGTTTTATTCCTGGTACAAAAAAAAACCAAACAATGTAATTAGTTGTAGGTAACTAGAAATCTCCCCCATAGTTTGCCTGCCTTACATACAATGAAATGATTGAAATTTCTCCTCCAAATTTCTTGCACTTTTGTTGTCACCTAGTATTGTTAGATTTACCCAAAAACAGATTATAAAGCCTGGAATTGTTATTTATTCCCTTTCAATACTTAAAAAGAAAATGATCTCTGTTTTCCTCTGAACTTTTTTCACGGCTTATTGGAGAAAACTGAAATCTAAGATATTTTTTAGTGGTGCAAGGACAAATTTATTAAAGACTTTTGTAAAGCCCTATGGAAATCATACCGTATTTCCCAAAATCTGAGTCTGACTATAAAATTTACCAGTGATCCTGATCTCCACCGGCATGACTATTCTATCAACTCATGACTTAGAATATCACCACTTCATTAAGTGAAAAGCACCTATTTCCCCTCTTCGTTTCTACCAAGCTGAAGATCATAAGGCATTTTACTTTCTTTGGAGAGTCATCTTTAAGTGGCATAAAACAGGGGTCCCCGTGCAGTACAGGTCTGTGGCCTATTCGGAACTGGGGTGCACAGCAATAGCTGAGTGGCAGGAAGCAAGCAAAGCTTCCTCTGTGTTCATAGCCCCTCCCGTGGCTCCCATTACCACCTGCTCCCATTTTCAAGATCAAATCTGTAACATGATCATTTGCTGTTCCGCCTCCTATCAGGTCAATAGCCACATTCATTCTCCTAAGAGCGTGAACCCTGCTGTGCACTGCGCATGCCAGGGGTCTAGATGATCCACTTTTTTTAATCATTCCGAACCCCTCCAACCTGCACACTTGTGGAAAAATGAAACTGTGAAAATATTTAGGGACCAGCAAGATAGTACATCATTTTATTCTACTAATAAAACCTTGTTTTCAGAATACATGAAATATCTTATTAAACATGTTTTCTTTTTTTCCTCTTGTTTTTTTATAACTTCTTTCTTGCTTCCTTTCAAAGTCTTTCCCAGTACAGTGATGAGAACATGATGGACCCTTACAACCTGGCCATTTGCTTTGGCCCAACACTGATGCCTGTCCCAGAAATACAGGACCAGGTGTCTTGCCAAGCACATGTGAATGAAATTGTCAAGACTATTATCATCCACCATGAGGCCATTTTCCCAGATTCTAAAGAACTGGATGGCCCTGTTTATGAGAAATGTATGGCTGGAGATGACTACTGGTGAGTCCAAGAATTTTAGTTCTTTTCCTGCCAAAAAATAAAATATAAAAAAATTGTACATACACATATATCTATAATACAGGGGCACAAATACCAACTGAATTAGGAAAAAGAAGTATCCCAATGCTTCCATTTAAAAAAAAAAAAGGAAGAAGCAGTAGTAACATTTAAGACCAATGAGAATGCTAATATCCACGGCAGCCCTGGCATTCTATTGTGCAAATTCATACGCCTCTTTTTTCTACAAGGATTGTATCTGTTTAGATAAATCTAACCTGCCATAGCTTTTGTGGAGAATAAGGATTTTGATCATACAGATCTCTACAATTCTTAGAGTAACTCAAGAAAAGATAAGTGATTAACAGATTTTATTTTCCACTCATAATCAGATAGTTTTGATTCCATATAAAGCTAAAATTCTCATTCTAAGAGAGCTCTATCAACCAAATATATTTTATCCTTATTTTCATTTTGACTTTTACTAATGAATATTATTTTGACAAGTATTATTACTATTAACAAATACATGATATTAATATTTTTAGGTATAAAATTTTTAAATACAGCAGATAGTCACCTCTCATAGAAATCTAAAAATAGGAACACTATCTTCAGTTGAATAATTCCCAAGGTCGGAAACCCTAAAAAGTTTGTGTTCACTATTTGATATTTACTATGTGAGTTTCAGCCAGTTTCTGAGAAATCACACATTAAAAGAAACTTCAATTTCTTGAGCCCCTATTATGTGCTGAACATTCAAAGCACATTATTTCTTTTGTTTATCATAAGCATTCTGCCAAATAGGAAAGCTAATGAGCCTGCCAGGTGATCGGTAGTAATTGGAGGCAGCCTGGGGTCTCTTATGCCATTTTCTGTTGCTATGATAGAATACTACAGACTGGGTAACATAAAATTTACATCTCACAGTTCAAGAGGGTGCGAAGTCTAACACCAAGGTGCTGCCTTTTAGCAAGGGCTATCTGGTTGTGTCATAACATGGTAAAAAGCTTCAGACGCAAGAGCCAAGGAACACGTGTGCTCAGGTCTCCCTTCCTCTTCTTAAAAAACTATTAATTCCAACATGCCTCTCCTATCACCTCATCACACCCTAGTTACCTTTCATAGTCCCTCCTCCAAATACCTTCAGCATGTGAGTTGGGGGATTAAGTTTCCAGCACATGACCTTTGGGGGACACATTCACACCACAGCACCAGGTATACCTGACTTGAGAGCCTACATGAGTCTCCCCACACCCCAACAGCCTCCCTGTCTACCTCAAAGACTGCCTGGGAAGCTAGGATTTGACAGCAGCTAAAAACAGCCTTGTCTAAATCCTTCAATCTGTACTCTGCAGAGGATACCCGTATTTCACCATTTCCTTACAGAGGATTAAGTAGAAGTGGGATAAGTAGCTGAAAGGTGAAAAACACTTTTGTTTTATCTAAGCCATAGTATGATGCTTAAGAAAACTAAGTGTTATGTATTTCCAGAAATACTGCTTTCCAAATTGACAAGAAAGGGTGCTAGATTCCAGTTCTCTCATGTATCCAATAACTTTACACATGAAATTCAATTCAGAAATATTTACCTGAGTACTTATCATGTCCAAGTTACTGACTAAAGCTTGACTGCGATAAGGTAAATGAATAAAGCCCAGCCCTCCTGAGATGCATACTTTATTTTCATAATCATTTGTTTTAAGGCCAGTGTGGGATGCGTGTTTAGCATTCTCAAATATCAGGGCTCTATTGGTAAGCTCTGCTGTCTTACTCATTTTGTCAAAGACCAAGTGGATCTCTGATCAATATCATTTGATGTGTTGTATTCTAGAAGGTTTTGTAGTTACAACTTTTTCCAAATGGGGTAGAAACCTACATAATAGTCTTCTAGCCAGTAAGAGTGTATCCTTCTGCTTATACATAGTGTTTTCTTTGGGTATTGCTCATTTTAAACAGAAAATTAATAATACAGTAGTTATCCTTGTCCCCTAACACCACCAATATAAGTGAGCTCTTACAGTAGTGACAGGTTTGTATTTGTGGCCAGTGCATTTTATCAGCATATATTTGAGGAGAGATAATGTAGGGTTAAAGGTAAGTTCTAAAAGAGGATAAAAATAATGACTCAAATACAGAAATGAAGTGAACACATATCAAGAAATGATGGAAAAGATGCTATAATCAGTTCAAAAGAAAAAGAACCATAAACTTACAACTCATAAAAGAATGATGAATGGAATTTACAAAAACTGGTCTGTTTGTAGATCAACAATCCAACATATTGTACCCTAAGTGAACTAATTTGCATTTCTATGGATAGGAATGATTTGTAATGCTACCAGTTTTCCTATAAGCCAGCCTCTATAATAGAACTTTTAATAGAATTGTAAAATAACCTAGTCAAAGATTAATGCCTATCCTCAACAGAACAGTAAATAAAGGGAGGATGTGTAGTATTCCATTCTTGGATTATTCAGTAACTTTTTTGCCATTAAAAGTTTTAGATTTTTCCTCAAAGTAGCAATTATTCACTTTAAGAATTCACTCCACTTTGGTTTATAAACTGGCTTATAAGTTTCTACTTCTGCCCCACAGCGACAGCCCATACAGTGAGCACGGTACATTGGAGGAGGTGGACCAGGAGGCTGGTACAGAACCCCACACCAGTGAAGATGGTATGACTTGTGCTCTTGCTGTTATAAAACCAGTCTCCCTATCCTTTTTTTCCTTTTGTGACAATTCTTTATGTTAAAAATTCAAAAGATGCAAAAGGATGTTTGTAAAATATATAAAAAATATTAAATGAACACTTACAGAACCACTACCAAATTTAAGGGAAAAAAATTACATTACCTTTGTTGTGTCACTGATCATTGTCTTCCTTACCTACCTCCAGAGTAGTTACTTCATGTATGCATTTTTTAAAAGTTTGTTTTCTATCTTCCTGAACTTTCTATAAAGGGTCATACTATATGTATTTTGATGAGTTTTTCTATTCAATATTATATTCCTGAAATTCATTCACACTGTTGCATTCAGTTATGTTTGCTATACCACCATTTAATATCTCTATCTATATGTCACTTTTAGTCTTGATAAATATGGGAGGCATTTTCTATTTTTTGCCAATAAGAACAGTGTTACCATGCATCACTGTGAACATTTTGACATATTTCCTACTGGAAATATACAGGAGTTTTTCTGGAATATACACCCAGGAGTACTTGTGTCTTCAACTTTACTACACATTGCTACCTGTGTTTAAAAATGGTCACAATAATATTCACTCACCAGCAATGAATCAGCTTTCTAACTGTATATATTTGACAATACTTTTCAAATATTTTAACCTCTGTTAAGGTTATTGATATATAACGGGATCTAGTGTGATTTTAATTTGTACTTCTCTGATTCCTAATGAAGACCTTCTTTTACAATATATTGTATAGTGTGGTAATGCCAACAAGTTAGAAAACAGCTACCACTAAAGAGATAGTTTGTTGGACTTCCCAAGAGAAAGGAACACACCACACTATAGGAGACCACATGGGGAGTCCTTGGGGTCCACCAGGAGGCAGAAGGACAGAGAGGAATTTATTGTGGTTTCTCTGGGAAGGAATAAGTGAAGGAAGGTAAATTGGCTCAGAATTGGCCAGTTTGAATGATTTCCATGTGCTCTGGGACATAGTGCCATCTCAAATTATCGGTGTGTGGCTCTAGGGTGATTAGAGAAGGGGATAGCCTGGAGTGTGAGAGCCCAGCAACGTGGTGGTTGGGATGTTGGCACTGGATTGGTTGGTTTGTATTTGAAAAGCTTGCTTGTGGTGAGTTGTTACAATCTCTGGGAATTGGCCAACCCAGTAGGAATGGTCCCTCTAGGATCAGGAACGCCCCAAAGGATAGAATAAAGAGAATAAAGGGCATGAGGAGCTCAGATGCACACATTTTTATATTTCAAAATCTTCTTTTGTGGACTTCCTATCAAGCTTTTTGCCTATGTTTCTATTGCGTTTTCCCATTGGTTTGTTTAGCTTTGTTTAGCTTCATTTAGTTTGACTTTGATCTGTCTCTCACCTGACCTGACTGAAACTTTATTCCTATGGATTAGAACTCTCCATTTCTCTTCCAGCTCCTGACAATCACCATTTCACCCTTTGATTCTATGAATTTGACTATTTCCAATACCTCATATAAGTAGAGTCATGAAAGATATTGGCCCATTTTACTTAGCAAAATGTCCTCTAGCCTGTTGTCACTTATTGAAGAATTTACTTCTTTTTTAAAGTCTGACTAGTATTCTATTGTATGTATAGATCAATTTCTTTATCCATTCATCTATCTCTGGAAATTTACATTATATCTATATCTTGTCTATTGTGAGTAGTGCTGCAGTGAACAAACATAGGAGTGTTAACAGCTATTTGAGATTCTGTTTTCAATTGTTTTAGATAGATAGACAAATTGCTAGACAACAAAATATTTCTATTACTTTTTCTTTTTGCACTAACAGGTACCAAACCCAGACTTTGTGCCTGGAGGGCAAGTATTCTACCATGGAGCTATATCCCAACTCTTGAAATGTTATTTTGAGACAGGGTCTCACTAAGTTGCTGGCTGGTTGAACTTCTGATCCTCCTGTCTCAGCATCCCAAGTAGCTGGAATTTGCAAGCATATGCCTCTTTGCCCAGCCTATGTTTAATGTTTTTAGGAACCTCATACTGTTTCCATAGAACCTACACCATTTTCCATCCACACCAACAGCGTGCAAGGGTCCCAGCTTCTCCACATCCTTGACAACATTTGTTATTTTTTGCTTGCTTTTATAATAGCCATCATAACACACTTGAGGTAATAATGGTGTGAGTTTTTTGCTTATCCCTGATGATTAGTGATACTGAATACATTTTCATATGGCCATTGGCCAGTCATGTGTCTTCTTTTGTCCCATGTTCTCTTTTAAATATTTAAGGTTTGGCTTCCACACATAGGTATTATTCCACCAGGAACTTATCTGGAGGTATAGTGTGAGGTAGGGGTCAGTCCCTTTTTCCTCTTTATAGATATACAATTGTCTCAGCATAAATTGCCTTTTCTCCATTGCTCTAAATTTTCATCATAAACCAACTGTCCCCTGTGCTCTGTTCTTTTCCACTGGTCTACCTGTCTGTCCTTACACCATCTTAATTTCGATCCTTTTAATAAATCTGAATAGTTAGTAAAGTAAGACCTTTGACTTTTATCCTTTTAATAATTCTTGCCCCTTTGCAATGCCACTTATGTTTCAGACTCAGCTTTTCAAGGATTTTTGTTTGTTTCATTTTTTAATCTATCTTCAGTACTGCAATACTGGGTTAGAACCCAGAGACTCACATCCTAGGCGAACATTCTACCACTGAGCTACACCCCCAGCCAATTTTTCAAGTTCTTAAAAAATAGTAATTAAAAAATACCCTAAATGCCAGGGACCTAGCTCAGCGGCCTAAGCGCCTGCCTGGCAAGCGCAAGGTCGTGAGTTCAATTCCCAGTGCCAAAAAAAAAAAATACCCTAAAAACCTTCATGGATTTTGACTATAGTTATGCTAATTTTACATATATTAATATGGAGAGAATTATCTGTATAACATTGTCTTCTACTCCGTGAACATATTTTCAATTATTTAATATCGCTCAATTAACTTTCATGGCTTCGGAGGTCATTGTGTTTCTTATTGATACTTTTAAAGTATAGCATTTAGCATTTATTATCAACAATTTATTTTTTAATATAAACTGTTAGTTTTTCCTTAGTACCTGTTTAGCTGCAAGCACAAATTCTTTTCTTTCTCTCTTTAGCTGTGACTAATCTGGTTTAAACCATACAAAATTTTTATTTTATTTAGTTCTACACATTTTATTTGGTATGTGTTCACATATGTTTTTGCTTGATCATTTTTATAGTCTCTTTCTCTTTACTCAAAAAATCCTTTATACCATTTCAGATTACGTCTTTGATAATTTTAATATGTACACCCAAATTTTTGTTGGCTCTCAATCATTGACTCTCATTTTCCAATATATTTTTATATTGCTTACATTTTGGGGGGAACTTCAGGCTCAATTGAAGACAAATTCCTCCAGAGAGAGTTTTCATTTACTTCTGCCTGAGGCACATCCAGCCTAGGGCAGCACTAAATTCTTAGCTTGAAGTTTATCAAACCACCCAGCTGAATTGTGAATTTTTACTATCAAATTGCCTAAGGATGGGAATGTGATTGAAATTCTAAGAGACATTACATTCTAGAGTTTGAGATAGATTAGTATTTCCTTAGGAAGAGAAGCAAATGTAAAGTGAAAGAGATGGTTATAATCTATGGAAAGGTATGGAAGACTAGAGGTACAGGGAGGAGAGTTATAAACTAGAAGTTCTAGAAGAACTAAGTTTTATAAATACTTTTAGAACATTACAATGCAGTTTGCCAAAATACTGAGTATGTGTGATTCTTTTGGTGGAGAATGAGCATACCTAGGTTTCCCATCGTAAGTAGGCCCTGGACTTGGCAAACTACTGGGGGGAAGGGACAGACTTAAATCATGAGGCTGAGAAATTGCCCTTAAAACAAAATCTGATTTATGTATTCTAGTGTTCTCTTCACCTCTCTGGATTCCCACTTTCATAAAGTTGATTTTTGTTTGTTTGTTTGTTTGTTTTTCTGGTCTTTAGTATTTCTTACTGTCTTGATAACTTATTAATGAAAGTATGATTTTTTTGGAAACTACATTTTTTTAAAAAATACAGCATTTTAGTTGTTTTTAGCAGGAGGGTCTCATGTCTATTATCTGCTAAAAAACAAAATTGCCTTGTGTCTTTAAAAGTAAGAGGAGTTGGCATATTCTGAACTTAAATAATAAGACATTCTTTTTTAGGGGGTGGGAAGGGTACCAGGAATCAAACTCAGGACCTCGTGCTTTCCAGACAGGCGCTGTGCCACTGAGCTGTATTCATGGCCCATAAGACATTCTTTAAAGTGAGAACTTCTATTTCTACCATGTTGCTTTTGAAAATTTCTGTGCCCTACCTCTGCTACCATGTTTTCTTTTATCTTGGGCTTCTTTGTTCTCCATATAGTTCATTCCTTTTCTCTGCTGACTCTCCAAGTGTGTATTAGTCATTTTTCTGTCACTGGGACAAAATGTCTGACCTCTGCAACTTAATGCTAGTGAGATTTATTTTGGCTTACAGTATCAGTGGATTCAGTCCATGGTTAGCTGGCTGCAAGGTAGAAATGGCATTGCAGAATGGCATGGCAGAGAAAAGCTATACACTTCATGCCAGCCAGGAAGCAGAGTACAAAGGTAGGAGCCAGGAACAAAAAAATACTCTTCCGGCTCACACCCCCAGCAATCTACCTGTTCTGACCAGGCCCTGTCTCCAAGTAGCATAGTCAGCTATGAACTTATCAGCAGACTAATCCGTTTTCTTGCTTTCTTCAGTGGCAGGAAAAGCCAAGACAAAGCCCCAACCACCTCTTTTCCCAAACAGCTGTCTCATCACCATGCCATCTCTCAGTTATTCTTATCTCTTGACTATAAGGGAGAAACTTTGTTGACTACTCTGTTTTATATCACTTTGATCATGGTCAGCTGATTTTGCTGGAAGAAAAGAGTTGCTTACAAAGGACAGATATTCTGTCACACGGCTAAACTCCAAAATCCTGTAACTAAATTAGCTAGAATATTGATTATCTTCTTGATCACGGGATTTGCATTTCTTTTCTGTGTCGTCCGAGTGGAAAGAGCAGCTTTCATTTTCAAAACACAGGCTGTCACAGAACAAAATCATCCTGTACAAGAGCAGTAGATAACACATGTAGGAGGAAAAATATCACAGAACATAAGATTCCCCAAAAGACACGCTGTACTAATAGTTCATATAAAATTACAAGAAATATCAATATAAGACTTGATAGTGCCATGCAGTCAGGGTATGAGTTCTACTGAACTTTCTTCCCCTTTGCACAAAATTCTAATAGCCATGCAAGAAAATTAAATCATCATGTTATACTCTTACTATTATTGTCATTGGTATCAGCACTAGCAGCATTCTATAAAGTCTCTGGAGGATCTTAAGACTGTGGGTTGTAGTATATTAAAGGGGCATGGTGCATCGTGCCCTGAGATTGATTTGCCATGCAATGCCTAGATGTGTGTAAATAGCTTATTGATTGACACTTGACTGTGAAATGGCTCTCAGGGAAATAGAAAGAGTCAAAATTATAAAATTGCTCAGAATTGCTAGTTGATATACTAGGATTGCCCATAAAATATTCTTCTGATTTATTTGGTCATTCTTTCATAACTTGCCCACCTCTCAATAAAATAAACAGAATCAGCCAATCCTCTTACTAGTTGTTTCAGAAAAGAGTAATAAGCAGGAGAAATGATGATTATAGAAATCATGATTGTGAAATTATGATATGAGTATACTGTTAAGCTGTCTTAACTAGTCCGTGACTGACATTAACAGCACATGACTGAATGGCACTTAAGAAAATTTGCGATTCTATTCATTTCTCTTTGATATAAATATAGATTGTGTTCCATATCATGTGTTAATATCTTTTTTTTTTTTTAGTAAAACCAAATATAAATACAGTGGTACCTCAGTTCAGGAACTTAATTTGTTCTACTAGTTTGGAAAAGATGGCCACGTTTGTGTTTGTGCAGGAAAGATGGCCACTGTTGTGTCTGTCACCTAATGTAGAGTTCGCAAACAAAAACAAAATTTTGTCAAATGCTTCGGTTTACAAATCACATTATTTGCCAACAAAAGTGTTCGTGAACCAAGGTACCACTATATGTGAGTATGTTCATGCAAGAATTTGCAAATTATATAGTAAAGTTATTTTTAATAAGTTTGTCTTTATTCCTTCTTCTGTCCTTCAGGAAGAATTGAAGCATAAATTTTTTTATCTGTCATCTCAGATCAATTAACATTGCTTCTTTTTTTTTTTTTTTTTTTTTTTTTGCGGCACCAGGGATTGAACTCACGACCTTGCACTTGCTAGGCAGGCGCTTAGGCCGCTGAGCTAGATCCCCAGCCCGAACATTGCTTCTTTATCTGCAAATTTATCCCCTCCTCTTTGAAGTAGACATATAGAAGCAAACTGTCATCTGTATTGTTTTAATAAAACAATGTAGTATCAGTGGAGAATACCAGAGTGTTAACTTATGATCTAACAGTTATACTCAGTCATTGAAAGACTTAAACTGCATAATCCGTTTATGCCAGATTGCAATTTTTTGAGTTTTTGTATGAAATTCATATATGTTACCTGGAAAAAATTCAAGAAACAAGAATTCGAAGAGGAAAAAAAAATATGTCTGTTGTTATGGGTGTTCCAAAGGCAATGAGGGTTAAAAAATTATTCTTACATGTTTTACATGCATATTATATGCATGTAAATATTATGAAATATTACTTACCTCAGACATTACCCACTAGCAAAAAGATGGTGTATTTTTCTTTGTTTTTAAAATATTTTGCTTAAATTTATCCAACCACTTTACATAAGGTAAAAACTAAGCCTTTTCATTGTTGGTTTTGTGTCTATACCCCAGAGAATTTTGAATTTACCAAATAAGAAATAAGTCTACCTGTCTATACAAGAATGTCTAATTCTGTTGTTATAGTTTTAGATCAGCAGTGTCCCCCAATGGCCTCACGCTCTCATAGACAGGACTTTTGGAAGGTGATTGAATTATGAGGGCTATAGCTGACTTTCTCTTAGGAAGTGGCTTAGGAAGAAGGCTGATGAAAGTGATCATTATGTATATCAAACGTGTTCCAATAAAATTAATTTTAAAAAATAGGCAGGTCACTAGCGTCCTGACCTCAAAGGGTAAATCGCCAGCTACTCCTTCCTTCTTTTTTCTGCTTCCTGGTGGCCAAAAAGTGAACTGTCATTAATGAGTGTGCCATTTCTATGGTTGAGCCTGCTAACTATGAACTAAAACTTTTGAAATGTGAGCCAAAATAAACTTCTCCCTTAAATTCTGGGTGTTGAGTATTGTGTCCCAGCAAGAAGAAAGTGACTAAGACAGTTTCCTATCCTTATTCCTTTTATTTCTCGCTCTTGTCTAATTGCTCTGGTTAGTGTTTCCAGAACTATATTGAGTAGGAGTGGTGATAGTGGAGATCCTTGTCTTGTTCCTGATTTTAGAGTGAAAGTTTTCAGTTTTCGATGATTTAGTATGATATTGGCTGCTGGTTTGTCATAGATGGGTTTGATCAAATTAAGATAAGATCATCTATTCCAGTTTTCTGTAAAGTTTTTATCATGAATGGTTGTTGAACTTTGTCAAATGCTTTTTCTGCATCTATTGAGATCATCATGTTTTCATCCTTCGTTCTGTTGATGTGGTTTATTACATTTGTTGATTTGCATTGAACCATCCCTACATTGCTAGGATGAATCCTACTTGGTTATATGTTGGAGGATAGAATAGGTAGAACCCTTGAAAATATAGGTGTAGGCAAAGACTTTATGGATGAAACCCCAGTCACACATAAAATAATACAAAGAATCAACAAATGGGATCTCATATTAAAGAGTTTTTTTCACAGCAAAAGAAACCAACAACAGAGAGAAACATTCAGAGTGGAAAAAACTTTTGCCAACTGTTCCTCAGACAAAGACCTAACATTTAGAATATATAAAGAACTCAAAAATATCAGACTCTGTTATAGTCAGGGCTCACAAGGGAAAAAATTTAATTCAGAACACATAATTTATAGCATTATTTTACAATATTCACCCAAAGAGTCAAATACAAAAAATATGGGAGATCTGTCCACACACTAGAGACCCAAAGAATCCAGCTAAGGGCTTGGATCCCATGGGACTATCCAGCTGAAGACCTAGAGCCCATGGCAGTGACCTCCATGAGTTCAGCTGGGAGCCTGGAACCCATGACAATGACCCATGCAAGTCTGTATCAAGGATCTGCACTGGGAAGGCCCAAAGATCAGTGATGGATGCTAGAAAGTCTGCGCCAGTGGGATGAAAGATCTGTGGCAGCAGGCTGAAGGATCTGCACTGGAGCCAGAAAGTAACGCTCAAGGTAAGGACCAGAGCTCCCCCAAAGAGAACCACAGCCATCTTCAGCTACAGCAAGGACCTGATGAGAACAGCTGAGCTCATATCAGGATTACCAGAGAAACAAGCTTCTCCAGGAGGCTCAACAGCACAACATCTTCCCTTCCAGCTTTCTTTTTGAGCTGCTGGCAACAATCTTCAGGTGGACCTCCCACACCCAGACCCATGCTGATTCAGGTGTTACAAGTTGACCGTTAGTTAATCCACTACAGACTCCCCAAACTTAAAGACACAATCCAAAAAATGGGCATCTGAAATGAATAGACACTTCTCAGATAAAGAAGTACAAATGGCAAATAAATAATATGAAAAAATATTCAACATCACTGATCATTCGAGAGATGCAAATTAAAATAACACTGAGATTTCATCTCACTCCAGAAAGAATGGCTATCATCAAGAAATCAACCAGTAACAAATGCTGGCAGGCTGAGGGGGAAAAGTTACCCCTTTTAACTATTGGTGGGAATATAAATTGATACAACCAATATGGAAATCAGTATGGAGATTCTTCAAAAAACTAGGACTAGAGGTCCCATTTGACTCTGCTGTTATTACCCTTCTAGGTATCTTCCTGAAAGAGTTAAAAGCATCATACCACAAGGAAATATGCATACCTATGTTTATAGTAGCACAATTTGTAATAGCTAAATTTTGTAATCGGGTCAAATGACCATCAATGGATGTACTACTCAGCCATAAAGAAGGATAAGCTTGAGATATTTCTAGCTAAGTGGATGCACCTTGAGGCCATACTCTTAAGTGAAATAAATTGGACACACATTTACATATCACATTGTTTCTCTGTGTGAGAAACTGAAATGTAAATAAGGACCAAAATGTATACTAGGTATTGAGAAATGGGAAGAAAACATTCAAATGGGAAAGGGAACAAGGGAGGAGGGGAAAGAAAGAAGGAGAAAAAAAGAGAATAAAAGGAAAAAATGGAAACAAGGAACAGAAGATGAGTTGAAGGGTGAAGAGGGAATTGGGAAGAAAAAAGAAGAATTAAAATATATTATGCAGCCAGGCATGGTGGCACACACCTGTAATCCTAGCTCTCAGGAGGCTGAGGCAGGAGGATTCCTGTGAGTTAGAGGCCAGCCTGGGCTACAAAGTGAGTTCAAGGCCAGCCTAAACTGCATAGCAAAACTGTCAAAAAAAAAATGTGTACCATTACAAATTCTCTATGATGAATGTGATCATTATATATAATGTACCAATAAAAAATTAAAATCAGTGTGAAAAAATAAGTATTGAAGTATACAACACAAAGTGTAAAAAACAGGTACTGAAGATATTGCAGTAAACTTTGTGGAGAATAAAATCTTTTAAATGGGAATATTTGTTACCAAAGGAAATAGACAACAATTTCCTGAGAAATTTTTGATAAGTTTTAGTCTCTTGTATTGTACATATTCCAGAGTATTTTGAAATATACATGCTCAGTTTGTACAAGTTTGCTCAGTTTGTACAAGTTTTCTCAGTTTGAGCAAGTTTGATAGATTTGCATGCACTTGTAAGAAACAGTACAGAAAGATCCCATGCACCCTTCTTGGTGATAGTATCTTACAGAAATGTAGTGCAATAGCATAACTAGGAAATTGATGATAACGGTTCATCCACCATAGTCACATTTCATCAGCTTTGCGTGCACTTATTTGTGTGTGTTTACTTAGTTATTTACAGTTTTATCACATGTACAGATTTGTGTAATCACATAGTCAAGATAAAGAACAGTTCCATTAGAAGGATTCCTTACACTACCCTTTATTACACCAGTCATTTCCTTTATCAGCTTTCCAACCACAAGCCCTGCCAACCACTCATCTGTCCTCCGTTTCCATGATTACATCATTGGAAGAATACTGCATACGTGGATTTATGCAATACCTACACCTTTGAGATTTGACTTCTTTCACTTGCTCTTTTTGTCTTGAATATCTTTTAATTGCTACAAAACATCATTTTTAATCTGATCTTCTAGTTTTGGTAGAAGGCAGTCTAAGGTATGCTTGTTTCGTAATTAAGATCCAAAATTTGTTACCGATGCAAAAGAAAAATCATCATTACTTTTGCCAGTAGCTTGATGGTTTGATAGTACAAAAAATATTAGGAAATTAGAGGTACTCAAAAGGTATTTATTTGGTAATTTTACTTGATTTTTTTTAAAATAAGCTAATAAAGCATAAACATCCTAGTGTTTTCTGGGATGATGATTTTTCACATGCTGTGAACCATATTACAAGGGAACTCTGTCAGTGTCAAAAAATATTGGAGCAACTGTGGAAGATACTACAACCACGAAGAGATTTTACATGTTATATTGCAGAGTTGACATATTTTTATTAGACCGTTGTCATATCTCTGGTGAGAAACTAGAAATTAAGATATAATGTTCAATTTTTCTTTGCCTGAAAAACTGGTGACAGCTAGAAAATGTTTTTCTGTATCTCTTTTAACTGCCAGTTCCTCCTTTATGATTTTTTGTTGTTGTCATTGTTGTTGCTCTGTTCAGTCTGGATATTAAAATGGCCTGTTTGTTTCCTAAGCCTCGTGTCGTTTTCAGATAGTGCATCTTGCCTTTTTAATGACCCTATCCCTTTCCATTTTCTGGTGTGTTCTTTATAGAATGTGAGCCAATAGAAGCAATAGCCAAGTTTGACTATGTTGGGCGGTCTGCCAGAGAATTGTCCTTCAAGAAGGGTGCCTCCCTGCTACTGTATCACCGCGCATCTGAGGACTGGTGGGAAGGCAGACACAACGGGATTGACGGGCTTGTGCCGCACCAGTACATAGTGGTGCAGGATATGTGAGTAGTCCCAGCTTCAGTTGCCTGGGTGTTCTCAGTAGAGGACGCTACCTATTGTTCTTCAACTTATGCTGCTCTTCTGAGAAAAGAACGAAAGAGGTTACAAAGAGAAAACTTCTGAGCTGGACTCAATTCTCCACCTTCTACTGGCTCTGTGTTAATAGTACTTCAGGACCAGCAGGTAGTCGCCCAAACTCTGCCAGGACAGTTGGAGCAACAACCACTGGGTGACATGTTTTGGCGCTTTCATAGGAGAATAACTTCTGCAGAGTACGACTGAGAGCTCAAGTGACGCTGGCAGTTGCATGAGCAGCAGCTCTCTCTTCTTGATGTCTGTCTACTCTTTCATTTTCAGATTCTCAAGAGAGAGGATTTTTGCTGTTGTCTTAAGTATGTTAAGAAAGCTCAGCCGGGCGTGGTGGCTCACGCCTGTAATCCCAGCACTCAGGAGGCTGACACAGGCAGATCGAGACCAGCCTGGGCTACAAAGTGAGCTCAAGGCCAGCCTGAATGGCATAGTGAGACCCTGTCTCAAAAACAGGGCTGGGGATCTAGCTCAGCGGTCTAAGCGCCTGCTCGGCAAGTGCAAGGTCGTGAGTTCAATCCCGGGTGCCGCAAAAAAAAAAAAAAAAAAAGAAAGCTCTAATTTCAAAAATACTTAAGGATATGGGAAAATGGCCATAATGTATTAAATGAAAGAAATAGGTTATAAAATAATGTATACTGTATAATTCCTGTTTTCTGAGTTTTGTATTTGACAGTGTGTTGCTAGTAACTTCAAGTAACTTCAAGGGAAAGAGAAATATACTATATAAAATGTATGAAAGTATTTAATGGTTTAGCATAATTTTAGAAATACTAAAATGAAATCAGAATTCAAGAAATACTATGTGTATATATAAACATGGAGTCATATATCTATACTACCTAAAAATATAGATAGCCAGAGTATAAATATTATATGCACACAATCATATATATGTATTCCAGGCATAGGAAAAAATTCTAACAACAGTTGTCTCTCACTATTATAGATGGTTGTTATTTTACTCTTTTTTTGTATATCTGAAATTTTCAATTTACCTACAACAAAATTGAATAAGTTTTAGATGAAAAGTACATTAATTTAAAAAATACATATACACATAAATGCCGGGTCTTTTTTTTTTTTTTTTTTTTTTTGCTTCTACTTATCTAGCAAAAGAATTCACTTTTGGTTTTGGGTTTTGGCGGGGGGTTGTTTTTGTTTTTGGTACCAGGAATTGAACTCAGGACCTCATGCTCACCAGGTGGGCACTGTGCCACTGAGCTACATCCCTAGCCCCTAGACCCTCACTTGTGATTCTCACTGTTTCAGGGATGACACGTTTTCCGACACTCTGAGCCAAAAAGCCGACAGTGAGGCCAGCAGTGGCCCAGTCACTGAAGACAAGTCGTCATCCAAGGACATGAACTCGCCCACAGACCGCCATTCTGATGGCTATTTAGCCAGGTAAGTGGAGTCTGGTAACCAGGCTCCTAGGCCTTTGCTTGTCCAAGGGCTATGAGGAGCCCCATCCCTCTATCTTGCCATACTGCTGTGTGTGACAAGCTCTCCTATTTTCTCTCTTTCTTTCTGTGGATGTCTAGACAAAGAAAAAGAGGAGAGCCACCCCCTCCACTAAGGCGTCCTGGCAGGACCAGTGATGGCCATTGCCCCCTCCATCCCCCACATGCTCTTTCCAACTCCTCAGTTGACCTGGGGTCCCCCAACCTGGCCAGTCAGCCCCGCGGCCTGCTGCAGAACCGTGGCCTCAATAACGACAGTCCTGAGAGGCGGCGCCGGCCTGGCCATGGAAGCCTCACCAACATCAGCCGGCACGACTCCCTCAAGAAGATTGACAGTCCTCCTATCAGAAGGTCCACGTCGTCAGGGCAGTACACAGGCTTCAATGACCACAAGCCACTGGACCCAGAGACAATTGCTCAGGTACAGTGCTTTTAATGGAATATTGCATTTTAAGTACCTCAGCATGATGAAGGTGACATGAAGGATTTATATTCTACAGCTATGTTTTTGTATAGAACCAGCTAAATAAAACACAGAGGAAATTAGCTCATTCTGTAAGTTAAGACCGGCTGTAAGTCTCATTTGAAGAACTGTTTGTTATTTGAAGGAACCCAGTGCATACGCCTTTCATATCCGTGTTTATATTCATTTAAACAGAGACATGGGATGTGGGAACTGGCACATTTAAACCCATCTCTGGTGAATAGCCAGGAAATTTTTGGAAAAAAAAGACTGAGAAAAGACTAACCCTAGCAGATTCTAAATAAATTCCACAGCTAGGACAAGAGATCAGTAGATGGAACAGAATAGAAAGCCCAGAAACAGAATGATAAAGATGACACTTCCAACTTAAGGAATGATGGATTAGTCAATAAATAATGTGATTAGTAATGGTTTCCATTTGAACAACAGCAGAACCGGATCCTGTGGACCTTTTGAATACACACAACTTAACGTCGCAGTACTGACTGTAGAAAGGGGTATTGTAATGTGTTTCTAATACTTAGAAACTGTCAAAGTAAAACTGGTAATGCAACTGCCCATTGTTCTATCATTTTGCCCTCTGGCTTTTTATGTAGCATAAGATATCAGAAAATACATTTATGGCTAATAACAGAGGAGGTAAGTTGATTCAGAGTTCAACATTTGAGTAATCTGAAGCATCTTCCACCTATCACTGAAGCTTAAAAACCACCAAAATGGAATGTTTATAAAGAGAGAATAAATGAGAACTGAATGAAACAAACCTGATGAATTACTCTTAATAAAAAGCACCCAAGGAAACTTGCCCCAGCATGACATATTTCTAAGCTATTTCGAGTGTCCTAATGAAAAAGAATTTTGGATAGCAAATTACAAGTAAATTGTGTGAGGAGTTTAATGTGTTTTTTAAAAATAAAATGAATTTTAAGTGTGCAACAGTTTCTCAGCAAGAATCAAAAAGGTTTTTGACCTTTTTGTTTTTTTCTATTAGAGTGCTATGTGAGGCCCTTTGAGACAAATTTAGAACCAGTGATATTTGACGATAGCAGAATTTAATGATTTGAGAACCCCTAACACCATGGTGTGTAATAAGCAAGTGAAACATCACGTGGGCTAGGGAGATATTTAGGAATTTGGGAGTAGGAAGACATAAGTTCTGTTTAGCGCTTTTGTTTCTAGAACCAAGAAATTCTTTTATTGTAGATCATAAAAATAAAAATTCAATAGCTAAAACAGGCTCTACACATACTCTCTGGGGAAAATACTTGTAAATAACCATCCATATGTTTAGCAGCTAATGGAAATCACATATGAAAGTAATCATTTGAAAAGTGATGTCACCCTCACAAAATAACTCCCAGCTTTGTCCTATGTTTATCTTTCCATCTCTAGTCTTCAGATTTTCCCATAGAGGCAAGTAAACATGTCATCATGGTTTTGCATACAAAAATATGCAAACTTTTTCATCAAACAAACCAGTTGAATCCTTAGTGGAGACTTTTTTGAAGGACACATTATCCACATGTGATCATCATGTTCTAATTTATTCATTGTCAGAGACTACTAACTTTATATCATATCTGGCTCATTTATTTAACAAACTTATCATTTACTGAATACCAGGTCCTGTGACAGGTTTTGTAGCCAAAAAGTAAAAAAGTGACTGCCTTCCAACCTGCATACCCATCAACAGACATTTGTATTAGGAAAATATGGCTGGGGATTTAGCTTGGTGGCCTAAGCACCTGCCTGGCAAGCACGGGGTCGTGAGTTCAATCCCCAGTGCTGGAAAAAAAAAAGTGCTATCTATATATAATGGAATACTATTCAGCTATAAAGAATGACAAGTTTGAGGAAAAAAAAAAACAGTCATTTGGGAGCTCCAGGTGGTGGGCAGACCCGCAGAAGCTGATTGGTTGGAGATCAGCTCCCACGCGCGTTTCAGACAATATCGCTAAACAGCTTAGATTCCCAGGGCCTGACCAGGTCTGCTCCCCTCCAAACCCCAGGTGGCTTGGTCCCCAGTTCAGTGCAGAGACACAGGCACCCAACATCAGATATACATAGCCAGCACTGGCTAGAAAAGACAAACAGCCTAGCTTCAGAGAAGTTGTGGCCAGTGTTGGGGTGCCTGGGACCACACTACTCAGGGGTAGAAGAAATCAAGAATATGCCAAGATGAAGAGGGAGAGGGCAATCTCTGGCATCCAACCCAAGCAGTGCAATTCCACAAAAGGAAAACATGGAGATCGAGAATTGCACACCTGAAATGTCTGAAGTGCTCTCCATTGAAGTGAAGAAACAACTTGAGGAAGCTATAAGAGAAATTAGAACAGAAATTCTATCTCAGGTAAAACAAGAAATGAAAACCATAA
>RJWT010001823.1:0-44831 GCA_004365215.1 Cuniculus paca | reverse complement strand
CGAAATTCCAAACTGACAGATTAAATTCCAAAAACAGTCCATTAATAACAGACCAAGATTTTGCCATAGTCTGATACTAGGCCTTACATTTCTAATCTTCATATTATACTGCTTAATCAGGAAGAAAACATAAGAAATAAGCATGGGAAGACTTGAAATTTTAAATGAGCATGAAAGCTCATATTATGCCATATATATATATATATAGTATATGGTACAGTTTTATTACCTTAACAAATATACACAGCAACTCACCATGCTATAAAATAAAACATCAACTAATTAATAGGCATGTCATTAGAAATTAAAACCTCTATTCATTATTTGTTAGGCATTTACTGTGCTGTGCTATAATTTTCTAAGTCATTAAGGTTAATCTTTGCTATACTAAATTAGCCTAAAACATGAGATATTTTATCTTTTTATCACTTTTAGAAATGTAAAACTTGAGACTAAGGGTAGCTATCTGACATTTTTTTCCCTTATGAAATGCTGTATTCATTCAATTTTTGCAGGCTTGTCACCTTTTAACTGAAGTCACCACATGCTTATTACACCATATCTTTACTTTTCCCCTTATTGAGTGGGAAAAAGAAGACTGAAAGAAAAACCTGTGAATGCTAAATATGATTTTTAAGTAAGTCTCAACAAATGTTATGTGTTTTTTTCTGAATTATGAAATTTTTAGTAAAGCCACAAATAAAATATGATATCTTTCTGTCAACTTTGCCACAAAATTTGCAACAAAATACCTGATAAAGTCAGCTTAAAAGGGGTTGTCTCATGGTTTCAGAAATTTCAGTTCAAGGTCACTTGGCCTCAAGAGATGCTTCTTTTACAAGCTAATTTCACACTCTGCCTGATGTAAAGCCTCCCTCTTACAGTGAGATCTTTCACCTTGCTGAGGATATGTTTTAAAATTTATCTTTTCTCCTCGACTTCCATACTGTATTTCTCATGTACTTGAAAAGATTTTTGTAATATTTGGTCTTCGTGAGAGAATGGATATATGTATTCTTCAATTTTTATTTTTATTTTTATTAGTACATGATTGCAGTACATAGTGATTACATTCTTCCTAGGGAGTTGGTACATGCACATAACACACCTTAATTCTTCTCTTACCTTTCCCCCTTTCTTCTCTCTCCCTCCTGGTCAAACAGATCTCGATGTTTATAAATATTTTGGATACAATTTGAGCAAAATCACTTACACTTTTTCAGGTACCATAACTTAGACTTACAATTATTTTTCCTTTCTTTAGGCACTGTAGGTGAGCGGTAATTAAGGAGATAGTTACTATAATTAGCACTCTGTGAGAAAGGAGCGCAGGGATATTATTATGGAAGTTGTGTGCAGTGCTAAAGCACGGAGTTCTAGAACAGAGGTTCCCAACCCCAGGGGCTGTTAGAAACTAGACTACATAGTAGGAGGTGAGTGACGGCTGGCAAAGAAGGGAAGCCTCGTTTGTATTTACATCTGCTGTCCATGGCCTGAACTTTTAGCTCCTCTCAAATCAGGAGCTGTATTAGATTCTTGGAGGAACACGAACCCCACTGGGAACCATGCATGATAGTGAATTAGATTGCGTACTTCTCATGAGGATCTAAAGCCCGATGGTCTGAGGTCAGTTGCTGTGGTAATGCTAGTGCTGGACAATGAAATTATAATGCATCACAAACATAAACTAATAAAAAAAATAGAAACTAAACCATCCACTTCCTCCCCATCCATGGAAAAATTGTCTTCCACAAAACCAGTCTCTGGTGCCAAAAAGGTTGGGGATCACTGACCTAGAGTGCTAGTTTGTACTCATCTGATTGCTCATAATGGAGCTTTCTGTGTATGAAGAAACCTGTGGTAACGTTAGGGTTGGTGAGAGTTTGAAAATGAGTTATTTATTAAGTAGTACAGGACTAGTTCAAGCTTTCAAACCACTTATATAATGCATACTACCTGGAGATCAGCTTTAAAATAAGAAAAAATAAACTATTAATAACTTGGAAATTTAGTTCCTCAAGCTGTTGCACAATTTACAGAAATTTATAGTCTAGTGTCTGTTTAATGGAGAAAGGCTAGAGGCATCTTAAGTCTCAAATTACCTTGCAGGCAAAGGCTAAAAGAAAGCAAAAGGATTTTTGATCATTTCTGTTTCACCATCAAGGGTCTAGTCTTATTAAATTGGAACTCCTGTTTTTCTTTACATACTAGTGAAAATAATCTTCATGAATTAAAAATACTGAAAACTTTTTGAATGGTTAAGACAAGTAATTAAATAAAAATTAACAGCATCTTTCAGCTAGAAAAATTTCATCACAGAGAAACAATCACTAGCTAGAACTTTACCTCTTTATCAAAAAAAACCATGAATGCATACACTGGTTGAACAGTATGAAAAGTGTTTTTTTAAAAAACTATTTTAAAATATGTTTTTCTAATTTGGTAAAGTACATTTTGTTTGATTATTTTGTAATTAAATTACAAGCAATTTAAATTGTATTAACACTGAAAGACTAATTTACCACAGAAACAAATCTTTTTTATATAAAATACAGTTAAACGCCAGAATGTAGGCAAATTTAGCTTCTGCAAAACTACTGGTGCTTATCTGCTGCTTGAATCATAAGCTGATGCGTGTATGGTCTCACTTTTCTTTTCAGTGTAAATTAAATATGTTAAATTATAATACAGAAAGTGCTATAGGAGATGATTTAACAGTGCTTTTGATAGTAATGGGCATTGTCTGAGTTGAAAATCTATCAGCATTAATTGTCTCTGTAGCATTTCATAGAGGTCAAGGTAGTATAATCAAGTCCTCAATAAACCCTGTTTTGAACCATTTGCTCTGCAGAGCCCATAAATTGAATCTTATTTCTAGTCTGAATAGTTGGCCAAACTGTATTCATTAAGTGAATAAATGGGATTGGTGTTCCTTTGCATCTTCTCAAATCTTTTAATATTTGTCAAATAATGAATTTTTTTCCCCATAAACATGGCTTCTAATAAAATTTCTTATCTAGAATATTCAACACACAGGCTCCTTTTATCTTTCTGAATGTTTTCTATAAATTTCTTTCTAAATTTAGAGCCACTATATTTCTTTTTTAATAAGAACATTGCTCAGATAACTTCATTATATTTTCTTAACATTTTAACTTCAAAACATTCTTAACAATATCCACAGATTCTGACATCGCTTATCTGGCATTCTTGTATGTTTATACATAAACATGTGTGTTTAAACAAGTGCATGAGTGTTTCATACATGTTCATGTAATAGGTATATAAAATAGATTGTACATTAAAACATTTTGTGTATGCATAATATATAACATACTGTACACAAGTGTAAAAACATAGACATGCATGTGTACACACATAAAATATTGCTGTATATAGTGTTATAAAGTTTTTGTTTCATTTCTTTCTTTATAAAACCCATGTATGTGAAAATGTGGTTTACTCATTTAACATCTAAGAATGCAAGTTTCAGTGATTCTTTTGTTTCACAAATCACTAGGGAATTTGATTACAATTAATGCTTATAACTCAAGGACTCATTCTAAATTTTATATAGATTTACTCACAACATCCATACATGGCAGATAAAATCAACATTCATAGCAGCATTTTATATTTGAGCTCATAGGAAAATATTAACAGGTCTGTAATTCAACAGAAATTTTGAAACTATAATACAATCTGTGAAGCTTTCGATTTCAGTGAGCCATTAACTATTTAAAGAGCATGGAAACAGTATATCTGATAATCTATATCAATTAGCACAGATATTCAAATCCATGAGTGTAGGTGTCAACCCTAGAACACATGTCATAAACCAATCTTAGCACATCTGTCATAGACCATTTCTAGGACATCTAGCCCAAAATAACTGATTTAATTTGGGACTTGATTGCTTTCATTTTAATGGTCTAAAATGCAGACTCTTCTGAAGGACTGAACTTATCTCACATATCTCTATCCAGCTGTGTACTGGTCATAAGGCTTCCCAAGTTTTTGATGAGTCTGTTTGGAGATATTTCTGAATGACATCCTTCCTATAAATACAAGATAAATTTTTTATTACTATAAGCAAAATGTGAAAATAAATTGCATATTATGTACTAACAAAAAATTCTGGATATATATAGGTAGGTTCTTATATACATATACATATATGTATATATATATATATATATATATATATATTTAGATATATATATACATAGACACCTACACATGTATTCCTATATATGTATGAAAGAAAAATTATCTTTTGTAAAAGGTTTTGTAAAGGAAAACAATGGACCTCATGTTCAGAAACTACTATTCAGCACACCAAACATCTATTATTTAAAGAACAGATTAAAACAATGAAATATTTATAAACATCACCTCTTTGGCTCAACACATCTGTGAAGAATTCAGATAGGAACTGCCCCTAGAATCCAGTGGGAATCTGAGAGAATTCTAACTTTGTGAGCATAAAGGCATGTCTCTCAACAGAAGATAGAAGTCAAACTTGTACATTAAAGGTCAGAAAAAATTTCAATCGGCCAGAACAGGGTGAAAAAAGGCCTTTGATGCATTTAATACAGCAGAGAACTGAGGATTCATATAAAATATTTTGGTAGTGATTTTCCTAAAATTAATTGAGTCTACCTTGTGCTACAGGTCAGTAGACAATGATGAATGTGAAAGCCTTTGAAGATGACGATGAGAGCATCAAGATGCACATTTGAATATCTTCAGAGCAGCAGTACTATTTTTGGAACCTAAATCTATATGGGCACATTGAAAGATAGAAAATAAGATAGTGAACCAGAAAGATTTTTAGGTTCTCCTTCATAGTAACAAAAATGACATTTTGATTTTACTTGATTATAAGAAAAGGAAAAGTTGAATTTCAGTAATGTTGGGAAGAAAAAATTATATATATATATATTTTTTGTTGTTGTTGTTGTTTTTTAGGTACTGGGGATCAAACTCATGACCCTGTACTTGCCAAGTAGGCACTTATGCCACTGAGCTAAATCCTCAGCCTAGGAAAAATAATATTACAATAAATTATTTTTGATTTCTGAAAATCTAGGTTGAGAAAATATCATTCAGAAGTGAGCACTTTGGAACATAATAACAAATCAATAGTATAATCTGCTAATTGACAAACAACACTAACTAAAGGCTAAAATGAGCTGCAAAAGCTCATGACATAATTATTTGGGATAACTAGCATGGAGAATGCAAAAAGAGTATTTTTAAATTAATTTTATTGGTACAATTTAGATATACATACTGATCACATTCAACATAGGGAATTTGTACTTTTGTGGAATATATCATGATTCCTCTTTTTCCTCCATTCCCCTCTCCTTCCTTCAATTCCTCTTCTCCTTGTACAAAAGCTTTGTTTCTATTTTATCTTTCTGTTCTCATTTTTTTCCTTTTCCCCTTCCCTTTCCCTTGTGCCCTTCCTATTTGAATCATTTTTTCCTATTTCATGATACCTATTATACATTTTGATACTTATTTACACTTTCAGTTTGTCACACCAATGAGATAATGCAATATTTGCACATGTGTGTCTAATTTATATCACTTAAGAGTGTGATCTCAAGGTGTGTCAATTTACCAAGAAATGTCTCAAGTTTATGCTTCTTTATGGCTGAATACTACTCCAGTCTATTAAAAAATCTTTATCCAGTCATTGTCTGAAGGACATTTGGGCTATTTCCAAGATTTAGCTATAATTGTGCTTTTATAAACATGGTTTGCATGTATTTCTATGGTATGATGCTTTTCATTTTTGTGGGGGGCATATCAAGAAGGGGAATAGTTGGGTCAAATAGGACCTCTAGTCCTAGATTTTTGAGGAATATCCGCACTGATTTCCACAGTGGTTGTTGCACCAGTCTGTGCTCCCACCAACAGTGGAGAAGGGTTACTTTTTCTCTACAACCCTGTCAGCATTTGTTATTGGTTGATTTTTTGTTGTTGTTGTTAATAGCCATTCTTTCTGGAATGAGATAGTATCTCAGCACTGTTTTAATTCATATCTCTTGAATGACTAGTGATGTTGAACATTTTTTCATATATTTATTTTCCTTTTCTACTTTTTTTTCTCTGAGAAGTCTGCATTCATCTCAGATGCCCATTTTATTGGGTCCTTAAGTTGAGGGGAGGATCTAATTTTTTTCATTTCTTTATGATGGGCTGCCCATTCAAAACTTCACTGCTAACATACAAAAGAGAGCTGCCAACTCTCTCCCTGATCTTCCTGATGGCCCACTTTAGATTCCTGAGCCCCCATCATTCTCCCCATTTTGGGTCCTCTCACCACAACTTTTTTTTTTTAACTTGTGGCACCCTGCATCTTTAAACTCCTTTCAAGATTTATTCAATCTAGGATATGCACTTTCATCACCAGAGAGCTCAACTTATCTGACACCCCTGATACCAGCTTGTACATGGGCACTACTCATCACCCCAAAAAACACACCAGCCTCTATCATGATGCCCCTATTCAGCAGGAATCAGGCTGAGAGAGTTGTCACCCCATGACAACAATAAGACTAGAATGATGGGTTTCTGCCCATATGAAATTCACCTAGTCATCATGGTGGTGGTGCAACATGGCAAAGAAGGGGAAAACAACAGCATATTCACTTTCTCTCTCTTCTCTGCTCAGTCTAAAAATAACCTTCCTAGCTCTTCTTTCACACACACCAAGGCTCCTAAAACTCTGCTGTTAATATGCCACCTGGCCGGCCTCCCAAACTCCATCCCTGGCCAGACCTGACAAAAGCCCAATCACTCCTTTTTTGCAGTCGGAGAGAATCTTACACACTTCTCCAACACTCTCATGCCCACAACAAAGGCCTTTTTATCCCTTTCTCTCCCTTGTCTATGAAATGTGCTGAAAAATCTAGCACTTTATATTCCAGATATTAGTCCTTTGTCTGAGGAACAACTGGCAAAAATTTGTTCCTACTCTGTGGGTTGTCTATGAAGAGAACCTTTACAGAAACTTTCTACCTGAGTTTTCTGTACAAAAAATAATAATGAAAAACCTGATGCAAAACTGCTGTTAATATATGGTTATTTCTCAGCATATTGAGCTTAATTCAGAGAAAATTACAACATTATCTAAGAAGGTCTTTAATATAAGAAAATCACATTTTGGCGATTTGGAAACTGTTCTTTTGGAAAAAGAATATATTAAAGAAATCCTTTATTCCACTGCTTACTACTTATTGGGAGGATTTTTTAAGAAAATGATGTTAGTTTCAGAGATTTGTTTTCACATATATTTAATTTTTAGAGCTGATTTATTTAGAACAAAAATATGTAAAGCTGGTTTCTGATTCAGTACTTTGAAATTTAACTGTATCTTGAAAGTGGATATGAAGACAGGAAGGTTTTCAAGAACGGTGCCAGGATTTTACTTATTTAACCCATATTCTCTTTTTCAGTTTTTTGTTTTTTATTAATACATGCTTGTAATATATAGTGATCACATTCCTCATGGGTAAATGTATATAACACATCTCAGTTCTTTTTCTTTCCCCTTTCCTTTGCCTCTTTCCCCTTCTCTGTCTCTTGAATTTCTTCCCTTTTCCAAAAGATCTATGCTCCCTGTTACTATTACCTTTTAGTAAGCTCTTTAATGTGTTAAAATATTTGTTACAAATTCAATTTGTTTATTAAATCTGTTAATAAACTGATGAAAATATAATAATACAATTTATACAATCTATTCTTTGATTCATGAGAAGAATTAAGTGCTTTATGAGTTTGAATAAACTATTTCTCTAATTTGAAAAATCATATGGAATTGGTTGACTTTTTGTTGTTGATTTTCTTTTGTTTTTCTTTCATTTTCTATGTCATGGAATGTTTAAAGAAGAAATGGAACAAAATAAACAACCATAATAAAGTAGAGACAGGTTAGAAGTTATTCTTCTGGCCAAATAATGGAATAATTGACAAGAGGTTGAGATTACCTGGGTTTCCCTCTTGATAGATAACTCATTCACAGAGAAAAGTGACTTATTTAATTTCCAGTGGAGTATTAAGAACATAACACAGACTCAAACAATAACAAAGTTTTGGTTAACTGTCCTGTTAAATCACAAAGTGTTATAAACTTTTAAAGGTTACATGCAGTCACATTTTAAACTATGGTAAAGTAGTTCCTAAGAGTTGATACTAGTAATATGGTTATTCGCTAAAATTCCAAATCCCCTCCTTACATTTTCATGTGTAAATAACACAGATTTATGCCTAAATAACATGACTTACAAGGGACCAAAGACCCTCATAATTTACAGTAAAACTTGATTTTCTAGTAGCTCAGAATTTTAATTCTAATATGAAAAATACCCCCACTGTACAAATATAATGTTTTATATGAGTGCAGAATTAATTTATAAATACTATGAATGAGATTTTTCAGACCACTTAGTCTCAAGGAGAAAGATGTTAGGGAATAATACATAAGAAAGCTGAGTGTCATATCAGCATGCATCTAGCAAATGCCTATCATATCATGTTGTATTAGACATAAATAAATTAATAGTTTAAGAAATGCTCACAAGTCTATTATTGGTGCTATCGTTTTCATAGAGATTTATTCATTTTAGAGAAACATTGTTATTTCCCCTTAAGTATGTTTTATGAAGTTAGACTTGTCATAGGATCGATTTAGAAAGTAATCTAAACTATAACTAGATTGCATTTTCTATTGACTACTAACTCACACAAGGCATTTTCACATTTCTTGAACTTTTTCAAAGGCATTTCCCTGGTATGAAATGGAGAAAATGATAGTGTCTAGTTATTATCTAGCTAGTAATTTTAATAAATAATGAACAAATAAATAGATATATAAAAAATAACCATGTAAGTGTTTCTCACAATGAGTATGGATGTCCCCCCATCTTGATTAGATAGGGACAATTATTTTAACTTCAGAAATTAGTGTAGGGTCGAAAACATTTTTCAGATGATAACAGCTAATAAATGGCAACCTTAGAGAAAATACTGTTTTTTGTTTCAAAACATTTGGTACATCCTTGCTCTCAAAGACTTAAAAAGAAGGTGCTCAGTGAGAATACAGGAAATATGTGGTCTGAATCATGCTTGAACCAGAAGTATTCTTTGAATGATAGCAGGAGATCTTGTGAAGCACCATCAATCATGGCATGGGTGGCAATCTCTTGGAAGTGATAAATGAATTAATAGGCCTAATGCTCAGTAATTGAGAATACAAGCAATGTTTAAATTTGGCAAAATATGATCAGGAAGTACCACATACCATGTACTTTAACACTGACATAATTGAGAAAAAACATCTCAAGTTTCAGAATAGTAGAATTCCAAAATGTATAAAGATACACATAAACTTTACTTAGACTTATAAAGTATGTGACTCAAGAAAGTTTGATTGCTACAGTTGTGAATTTAAATGAAAACAATGTAAATAACTGACATTTGAAAAAAAAGAGGAAGCAAGTATATTTCTAGCCTAATTGCCTAAATATGCTGTTATGTTTAGATATTAAAATGAAACAGGTATAAAACAAATTGACTACCACATATTAGTGGAGAAATCATGAATTGCATAAAGAATTTTCACTAGAATCCTAAAAATCAGAATAAGAAAAACTATATAAAAAATGTTGACAGGACTGTTAAAGGTGGTAAATTAATAAACATCAGATTTAGAAACACTGTTTGAAGATAATAGTGTAATATTAGTATATGCCAAATCTCACTTTTTAAAATATAGTATTGGGTTGTTTGGAAACAGAAACTGAACAATGGAAAGAAACACATAAGAGAAATTAGACATTAGAGTATTGTTTATATCTATCTATATATAAATATAGACATTTAATACGTGTACAAAGCTATGGTAACTCTTAGATACTATTATTCTTTTTTCTTTTCTCAGAAAAAGATTCCAATAAATTAAATTTCAATGATTACATAATTGATGGATGCCAGAGTGGATTCTGAGCCTTATTTTTTCTGATTTCTAGTCTAGTTATTTCAATTTGGCTCTACACTACATTAATAGCATCTTTGAAATAATGAGATATTTCAATCTCACTGACATATAGAAATGTATGATAAATATCATTTACCTCGTTGTATGTAGACACGGTTGATATAACAGAAATTAGAGGACGTCTGCCTTATGGTGAGGATAAGAGAAGTTTTCACAAATGAGGTAATATGTCTAAACACCTGAAATTCACTCAAGATTGGTCTATTCAGTCTAGCTTCATTCTGGTTTCCTGGGATGGTATTGGTGTTGAATATATAGGACCTCTCCCAAAATATTTGTTGCATGAGATAATATATATGAAATTTATGGATGATTTCCTCACTAGGATTTAGAGAGGCTGTTCTAGTCAGGAGTTACAAGAAGAACAATTACATACAGCACACATAATTTATAGTATTATTTATAATGGTCAACCAAGCAGTCAAATACAAAGAAAGTTCAAGAAATCTGTGCATACACTAAAGATGTAGAAAATCCAGCTGACGGCCTGGATCTGATGGCAATAGCCTGCATGAGTTCAGCTGAAAACCTAAAGCCCATGACTATGCCTCCCACAAGTCCAACTGGAGGCCTAGAGCCCACGACAATGACTCATGCAAGTCTACTTCATGGATCTGTTCTGGAAAGGCCCAAAAGTCAGCAGTGGAAGTCCCACCTTCCATGTCTATAAAGTCTATGCCAGCAGGGTGAAGGATCTGGGCTAGTAGGGTGAGGGTTCTGCACTGGAGCCAAGAAGCAATGCTCAAAATAAGGACCACGGCTCCCCTGAAAAGTACCAAAGCCATCCTCAATGACAACAAGGTCCCAAGCTCTTTCTGTGAGAGAACAGCTGTACATACCAGGAAGCCAGCACCACAAGTTTCTTTTGGAGATTAAACAGCACCCATCTTCCTCTCCAAAGCCAGGAAGTGATGCTCAAAGTAAGGACCAAAGCACCCCCAAAGTGAACTGCAGCCATTCTCAGCAACAAGGTCCTGAGTTCCCCGAATGA
This sequence comes from Cuniculus paca, assembly GCA_004365215.1. Lineage (NCBI taxonomy): Eukaryota > Metazoa > Chordata > Mammalia > Rodentia > Cuniculidae > Cuniculus > Cuniculus paca. Next base: position 33,768 of record RJWT010001823.1, on the reverse strand, counting down.
TAACAGCCGAGTTCATACCAGGGAAGCCAGCATGACAAGTTTCTTCAGGAGAACAAACATCTCCAAACAAAGACGACAATTACAAGAACCCACAACGCCAAGCTTCCTCAACAGGTCTCTTTTTATGCTGGCAACTTTCCCTGGGTGGGCGATCCACACTCAGTACCACGCTGATTCAATTCAGCTGGTGTTAAGTTGACCACCAGGTTTTAATCCACAACAGAGGCTATAGCTTCTATTTGTTTTTTTCCTAATATCCAGTTGTGTCCTACCTTCCATGTGCTTCCTCACTTTCTTCTCAGTATTTCTGTTTGTAGGTATCCGCATGAACTATGTTCTGTTTGCGTTCAAAGCTGTCATTTTATGCACAATTTAAAATTCCCCATAGTATAAACTAGAGCTCTTAGTGGTTTGGTCTGGGGCAAAGTTGCCTACTTTATTCTTGGAGAAAAGCTTGAAAAAGGGCAAAAAGCCCAAAACAAAACACCAGAAAACCAGAGACAGTGATCTTACTGGAATGTTAGGTACAATTTATCCCATTAGGTTGTAGTTGTTGCATTCTATCTGACTTTTAATCTTTGATTTTTGGAGATTAAAGGAATTCTGAATACCAATTGCTTCCCTTGGAACAATAATCTACAACTAGCTGCTTCATGCTGATATGATCTGCTGTTTCTCTTCAGATCCTTCAGTCTCCCTGGAGTATTCTAGAATATAAACAGGAGTCCTCACTCACTTGACTGAGCGAATTCAATTGAAGTTCAGAGTGGTGGCCCATATATAAGTGGTGTTTCATATATAAGGGTGAAAATAACTAGAACTTTTCTGTGAGCTTGGAAGAAAGATGTTGGCACCAGCTGCTTTTGTTTATTTTACTTAAAATGTAACAAAGTAAACCTCTCTTTCCTTGTTGTTGTTTTTACTATTTTTGTTGTTGATGATAGTTACCCTGTCTCACTATAGTCTAGGCTAGCCTAGAATTCATGATTCTCCTGCTTCAGCCTCTAAGTCCCAGGATTACAGGCACATGTTATCACACCGGTCACAGCCAATGGAGCACTTATATTCATTGCCAAGACTTCATCACAATTCCACAACAAAAATAGGAATTATGTTGAAAATTAATGTACAAATTAGTCTCAGGATAAATGACTTAATGATTATTGTGGACCCTATCAAAATACTAAAATAGGTTGGGGGAACATCATAGGATACATAAGAACATTTCATCATAGGAAAGAAATGAAAATTTAAAAAAACCAGAACTGTAGATGCAGATTATACGACTGGATTCAATTTTGAGAACCAAATGTGCAAAATGACAAGGTTTTGAATATAACCTTTTCAATGCTCTTGAAAAGGCCCTGTACTATGTTAAGTTGTGAAGACATTTTATATCTATTGCTATGTTATGGATTTGATATTAACCTTCAAAGATCATGTATTCAAAGCTCGTTTTCCAGTCTAGGAGTATTTAGGGGTGGATCCTTTGGGAGGTGATTAGATTCTGAGGATTGTAGTTTCCTAATTAACCACTCCATTGATGAGTTCACACCACCATGGATTTTGAGAGAGGAGGAGCTTCATTACAACAACAGACTCTCTTTGCTTCTGCACCACCATGATCTGAGCAGCTTCCGTCTTCTCTGCCTTCTGTCTGGTGTTACTGCCTCAATGCAAGATAAAGGCAACCAAGCAAACCAACCATGGACTCTGAGAACATGAGCCAAAATAAAACGTTTTTTGTTTTTTTAAGTTTTATCTCAGATTTTTTTTTTCCACAGCTACAAGAAACTGTTGCCTTACAATATTTCATGAACGATCCATAAAGGGCTAATGTTCCCACAGGAGACTGGCATCAGAAACAAACACAGAAAGGAACTGAAGATTTTCTTACTGTTAGCTAAGTTTTTACTCTTTGGACATCAGGGATCCAGATATTCATTTACTTTCCCACATGTGGGGAGTTTTCTGCCATTATTTCTTTACATAAACCCCTACTTTTATCTCTATCTCAAACCCTCTGAGACTCCCATAATGTATTACATTGCTATCTCCTGAGTCACGTAGCTTTTCTTTACCTTTTTAAAAAAAATTCTTATCCCTGTGACTGAAAATTGTAAGTTGTTTCTGTGACTGTACAATTTCACTGATCCTTAACTCTTTTTCACTGGGTCAGCTAAAGAAGTGCTCTCTCAAAATTTTAGTTTAGATTTAGTCTACAGCTTCAGATTTCCTGTTTGTTTCTTGTTTGTGTTTTCTGTCACTTTATTGAAATTCTCATTTTGTTAATGTATTATTAATTTTTGCTTGTTTTCCTGTGTTCTACTGTAGCTTACTGAGCTTTTTAAAAACAATTATTTTTAATTCTTTTTCAGACAACTCTAAGATCTCCATTTCTATGTGGTAAATTACTAGAAAATTATGTTCAATTGGTGATGACATGTTTCCATGATTTTTAATATTTCTAGGAGAATTGAATTGAGATCTGCGCATTCAAGGCATCAGATACTATTTTTTAGAAATTTCAGACTGTTGCTGGGTTTTTTTTTCTTTTGAGATAGAATCTCATTCTGTGATTCAAGATGGCCTTGAACCCACTACATACCCCCGGTTGGCCTTGAACTCACAGTCATCCTCTTCTGGAGCCTCCCCAAGGCTAGGATTACAAGCATGAGCCACCACAACTGAACAGACTTTTATTTTTAGAGGAAGAACTTTACTTACAGTTAAAATTTGGTAATGGTTAGTACCCAAAACACAGAAAACAAATGCGAAAATTGACAAATAGCACTGAATAAAACAAGCAACAGAAAAAATAGGCAACCTACAGAATTGAAGGAAGCATCTATAAATCATAGAAGGGATTAATATCTAAAATATACATGGAACACAATCACTCAATAACAAAACAGAAAAAGAAAAATCCACAAAACTGCTTAGCTAGAAAATGATATACATAAACATTTCCCAAATTAAACATACAAGTAGATGGTATATGAAAAAGTATTCAAATTCACTAATCATCCAGGGATCATGGATAAAATTCACAATAGTATATTACCTTATACTTTTTAAGATGCCCATCATAAGAATAACAAAAATGTAACCACTATATGCTAAGATATGGAAAAAATAAAACTGTAGAAGTTCCTCAGAAAAAAATTTAATTGCCATATGATTTAGCTTTTCCATTCCTGAGTACATTTGCAGAAGAAAATGTCATCATTATCGCAAGTATATATCTGTTCTCATGTGTTCATTTCAGTATTACTCAGACTAGAAAAAATATAGAAGCAACCTAAGCATCTACCAGTGCATTGTTTTATATATATAGAGCTAGAGGACAATGTGGCATGTGAAATAAGCCATTCATAGAAAGGCAAATGCCATATAATCTCTCTTGTATGTAGTGCAATCTAAAACTGTGAAATTTACACAGGCAGAGATTAACAGGGACTGGTTTGAGGCATGAAGGGAGATGTAGGTCAAATAGTAAACCTACCAGTAAGCCGGGTAAATAAATTCTACAATTCTAACTTGCACGAGGTGACTATTATTAACCATATTGTATCATTCAATACCGAAATTTGCTAAGAGGGTAAAACTTAAGTATTTTTACCACACAAACAAAAGGTTATCTATGTGAAGCGATGAATATGTTAATTAGATTCATGTGGTTAGTATAGCAAAATGTACATGTCTATCAAATCATCAAGTTGCACAACTGAAAGTTGTACTTTCAAAATTGTCAATTAGCCTCAATACAGGTAGAGAAAACACACTAAGAATAATGTTTTATAGAGATATTTTCAGTATGGAAAATTTAACCTCTCTTAGGTGATGTAGGTTGATGGAAAGTGATTGTTTCCCAGACCTCTCTCAAAGTAGACCTGATATACATAGTTGTCACTAACTATATTAGGAAAGAACAGTTTCCATTACAGTAAATGTGTAATGTGAATTGAAGTTGTTTCTTCACTGGAATTGTTAGGTTAACCTTCTGAGTATGGAGTACATTAATTCTAATATAAAGATAACTGTATACTCTATATGAAAGTATTGTTTACATTTATTTATAGATATAGTTGCTACACATATAAACAAACAAAAACAAAGATGGATAGTTTGTCTTCAACTGTTTTGAAAAATATTATACAATAAATCTTGGTTATTTGTCTGGGAAAGCAAAAATAATCATTTATTTGTGTGTACTGTAAGAGTTCACAGCTCAAGGAAGATGTATCACCATGAGTAATTCAGGGCCAAGAATCTGCCCTTTTAAACCACTTTTGGCAAAGCTGTTCATGTGGATTGACGTGTGGCCTGTCATACCCATTTATACCTCTACATATTTTTATTGCAATTCATTGCTTTTTTTGGTCTTTTTTTTTTCATTTTTGACTTTGTAGATGAATTTTTAATGGCATGACTTCAATACACCCCAGAAGGAAATGATGTTTATATTTTACTTGCAAAATCACCACCTAAAAAAATATAAATTGCCTATAAATTGACCACCTCATCAAGATTTTCAGATGAGAAAGACAGCAGACAGCCTGTAGGAAACTCACGCTGTTTGGGTCAGGGTGATAAGACATAGGCATAGTAAGAAGGCATATTATACTTGGGGGTTTGAAGGACCGCTATAATTTAGGGAGACAAAAGCCATCACTTTACAAATACAATAAAATCTTGGCTTTGAAAATTTTGAAATTATAACTGTTTTGTCAATATACGTGTATATGCATGAGGAGCAAGTTGAATTTTTGTGTCTTACTGCTTTATGATAATTTAGCATTTTTTTGTTCAAACTGATTAGTTCTAGAATCCTGCAGATTCATTTGCTGAAGAAATTACTATCTGTGATTTTACATGTCCTTCGAAGGAGGGGGTGGGTCCTGTTTTGAGGATGTTCTCATTCCCTTTAGTCAGACAGGCACTAAGCTCTGAGTGTGTAGTGATGATTACAAGCAATTATGCATATGAATGTGCAATGTAAAGCTCTTAATATTAATTAGATTAACTGAAAAAGACTTTGAAAGAATTTTGGGAACCATCTTCAGTAAAAAAAATTAGAGATAAATGTGTGTTAAATGTTTCCCTACTTACCCAGGAATAGTGGCACAGGCCTGTGACTAGCACTCTGGGAAGCTGAAGCAAGAGTATCTCAAATTAGGATCTAGTCTGTCAATTTATCAAGACTTTGTCTGAAAATAAGAAATTAAAAAAAGGGCTAAGAATGCAGCTCAGTGAAAGAAACGCCTGGGTCCAATTCCCAGTGCCACCAAAAATAAATAAATAAGTAAATAAATAAATATAAATACCAAGTTCTGCTAAATTTTGTGAATAATAGAGCATGAAGACTTTTCCTTAAATCAGGCTTTTTGAAGTACATGTGTCTCAAAACTAGAATTTTAAGGGGCACTACATGAAATTCACTTAAAGAAACTATGGAAAACACAAATATTCCTTTTTTATGAAATAATACATTGATTTTATTGTCATATCACCTATGGAAGATAACAGAAGTGGAATATGCATGGGTACTAAAATGAAAGACAGTTAAATTCAAAAACCAAGTCTCATCGATTTCATTATCTCAGAAATTCAGAATGTGAACTTGACTCAGGCAACTTGAAAGTATCAACTGTGATTACGTTTATAAAGCCCTTTGTTCCTGGAACAATGAGGGTACTGACTCCTGTCTGTTTTTGTTTCTATATTTCCACAACTACTGTCTATGAATCAACGATTCTATTACATACTTTGTGACAACTAACATTTAGAAAGACTTCATAGAACAGTGAAACTTGGTCCATGTGTTCATCTACTCCAAACATACTCACTGAGTATCTCCTGAAGGCGACACACTACCCTAAGTGTTAGCATTCATCAGAGAAGTGAGTATGAAAAAGTCATTAACATCACTGCACCAACGTACAAGTGTATATAAAATAATAGATTATGTAGAGATTATAAAAAGTAAAGCAGAAGAGGAGGTAATAGGAAGATAGTTGCTATAACAGGCGGTAGGTAGGAAAGCCTTCTATAGGGATACTAGTTGATCTTGGTCTTACTTGCTTGTCTATGACTATCCAAGAATCAATGCCTCAGTGTTTTATAATAAACTATGTTTATAAATAAATTAAGTGAACTAAAACACACTAATTTTAATTACAAAGTTAAATGCATTTTAGAACTTTTCCCACCCCAGTACCACAAAAAGTACGAAACATCTGCATTACTTCTAAAACATTCCTTAATGCAATTCTGTAGTTAACTCTCCCACCTCAGATTTAAGGTGTTTACTGATTTGGTGTGGTTAAAGATTCATTTTGCCTATTCCACAATTACATGAAAATGGGATGAATAGAGTACACATTCATGCCTGGATTCTTCTTTTCAGTATATGATTTTTGAGATTCATCTATGTTATTTATGATTCAGTAAGTCATTTCATACCACTGAAGAGGATGTTTCTAATAATATACATTTTGTGTTTTGATAATTATAAATAAAGCTAGTAGCCAAATTTGTGCACAAGTTTTATAAGGGCATATGTTTTCATTTCTCGAGAATACCTAGGCTTGCAATTGTTGGGTCCCGTGATAGGTTGATGTTTCTAAGTCTTGGTGTTTCGGTTTCGAGACTACTGGAATTTGAACCCCATGGTTTCTGGTTTCTGGTTACAGAAGGCAGCCCTGCGGATTGCAGAATCTTTTTTTTTTTTTTTTTTTTGCAACACCGGGGATTGAATTTATGACTTTGTGCTTGCCAGGCAGGAGCTTAGGCCACTGAGCTAGATGCCCCCAGCCCCAGATTGCAGAATCATTAGCAGTGTCCTGGACTGTGCCAAACTAGGTGCCAGCTGCTCTGCTGCCAATTGTGACAACAAAAACAACTCTAGATGTTGCCAAATATCCCTTGGGAGAAAGATCAGCTCCCATTCAACATCGATTTAATTGGCAGAAAAATTCCATATCTTGTCCACAGGTTGCGGTATGTTTTACGGTCCCACTAACAAATATGGGTTTCTTAATATTCCTCATGATAGTTACTATTGTCAGACTTCTTAATTCTAGTCACTGTAAGACAAGGGGTTTAGTTTGTGTTTCTTTAGTTTCTAATAATAAGCACGCTTATTTTACTGCCATTTAATATTTATTTATTGAATTGTTTTAAATAAGCTGTATGTTTTTTTAATAAGATTTTTATTGAGACAACTATAGACACACATTCGGTTTTAAGACAAAATTCAAGGAAACCCTGTGCTAAATTTACTGTTTCGAGCGACAAGCCTCCGTAACCTAGAGCCCCAAGGACATTGGAGGGAGAAGGATGCTTTCTCTGCTAGAGCTTGCAGCGCACTTGTATCCCTGCTAATATTTAGATTTTGGATGTAAGTTTACTTAAGATTTACTGTAAGTTTTTCAAATGTATAGTACAAGAACAAAGAACCAGAAATGATAGTCGATCATTTTACTCCAATTTTATCTGCTTTCCATGTATTATATTCTGTGCATGGGTGCATGTGAATGAATGGATTTAGCTTAAGCTATTTTATCAGGTGTGTAGGTTTGTGTATCCCCATTAGAGTCAAAATGCTTAACAGTCCCATCACTACCAAATCCCCGTTACCCCTTCTGACCACTTTTTTTTCCCTCTACTCTAAAATCTGGAAATCATAGTCTTCTTTAGCTCTAGAATTTTCTCATAAGATAGGACAATTGGAGCAGAAGGGAGGGAGGGAAAGGAAGTAGCATAAGATTTTAAAAAAAGGAAAAGAAATAAGTTGTGGTAAGTACATGTGACCACTACCCAAGATGATGGTAAACAGGTTGAACTCCAAATATGTATTAGCAAAATTAAAAAAAAAAACAACTAATGCATGAAATCACACAACATTTAACCTTTGGACATAGGATTTTTTTCACTTATACATTCCTGTGCATCTTTTTATCAGTATTTCATTTATTTTTATTGCTGATTATAATTCCATTGGATGCTTTGCCACAGTTTAATGTTGAACTGTTGTAGGATTTTGAACTGGTTTTTCAGGTGAGGCTATCATAGTTCAAGATTTTTGAATATTTATGTACAAATATTTGCACAAATATAAATTGTCAGATTTATTAGATAATAGCACAGAATGCCACTGCTTGGTCAATGAGTGTATGCTGAGAAAATATCTGAATAGTCCTTATACAGCAAAGGCTTTTTATTTTATTTTGTTATTCTTTAATTTAAATAAAATATTGACTTTCTAGGATGGGCACTACAAATATTACAAACTTGAGGGCTTTAAACATAGACACTTATTCTTTCACAGTATTTCCGACCAAACATCTAAATATTGGCAGGGGTACAAGTGCTCTGCAAGCTCTAGCAGAGAAAGCATCCTTCTCCCTCCAATGTCCTGTGGCTCTAGGCTATGGAGGCTTGTAGCTCAAAACTTCAGTCTCAATTCTCTTTCCTCACATGGATGGCTCCTTCCTCTCTATCTTTCCTCTGGTCTAAAGGGGTGTCTTTTAAGGATATTTGTCATAGGTATTTCTGGATAATGATCTCATCTTAATATCCTTAGTATAATTACTAGTGCAAGCTCTGTAAATGGTCATATTTGCAAGTTCAGGGAAATGAACATATCTTTTTTGGAGACACCATTCAATTTTTTTCAATGAAGTCCCTCATCAAATTTTCCATTGGATTCTTTTTTGTTGTATAATTTTTAATCATTTGAGATAAAATCAGTATCGGTATCACTTGATTGCAATTTCTCATTTCAGTTGTTATTTTCTAGGTTCTTTGTATGATGGGAAATTTTTTATTGTATCCTACATATACTGTTCATGATGTGACGAGGAAATGGAATATATTCAAGGCTTTTGTTGAAGCAGGCATTCACTGTTTGACTTTATCAAGCAAAGTCTCCACATATTTATAGACTATATTTCCTATGATGGGTTGAATTTCAGAGCTTTTCTGATACGATTTTGGTGCCTTTGGCTTATCTGGTGGTGCTAGGAACATCTTCTTTTTGTTACCTGAGTCAGAGAAAAGGGATTTTGCTTGATCCTGAGGGACTTATTTTAAGAAAGGCAGTCATAGGTCTAAAGGTACAAAGAGGCTTTCCTTGGCAGAAACATTTTTCTGTTGATATTCTCTTGCCCCCCACTCCCTGCTTCAATAATGTCCTTGGGAAGGTGAGCAAAGTTTCAGACATATAATCAGAACGGTATCCCAAAACCAAATGTCTAGCTGTGGCTGTCTTCTTCCTAGGCTTTCACTGTACTGTGTGGTACCTGGTTGATTGCATGTCTTAGAGAGAAAAAGAGAGCATCTTCTCGTGACTTGCTGGTAAATCTCCGGATGGATTCTTTTTTCTCTAATAGGTTCACAAGTTGTTGTTAGAAAAACACATCTTTGACCTACGGGAGGAATAAGCCCACTTGAACTGTCCTCTGCTGCTAGATGTGATTGGGAAATGCTAGGTGTGAGCTACCTCCTCTTGTCAAATGGGGTATGTAACACACCCTATCACTGTTTTGTCCCTACAGTCCTGGAAGTCTAGAAAGTTTGTATTTTCATATGCAGAACTTCCCATTGATCAACTTCTTTCATCTCCAAGGTTAATAGTCCTACTCAACATGAAAGGCCAGGGAGAAAAAATCTATCACAAATTTATCCAAGCTTCAATCTCCAATTTTATTACAGAACAGTTTTTAAAAAGGAAAAACATCTGTTGTAGTCCAGTTTTAGAGACTTACATATGTGCATTCATGTGTCTGTCCAGCACCACTTCCTTCTATCTAAAGGATTTATTTTAACATTTCTTGTAGAGCTAGTTTACTCTAAGTAAATTCTCAGTTCTTCACCTTTTACCAGACGTTTCCACTGTGTACAGGATTCTGGGTTGATCAGATTTAGCCTAATTGTTTTGTTTGTTTCTTCCCAATCAGTTTAAAAATGTCTATGGTTGTAGATGGCATGACCCAAGGAAAAGGCTAATACTTATTGCTATTGCTTTATCAATTACAGTGGTACCTTGGTTCACGAACTTAATTCATTTCACCATTCTGGGGCGGTGGTCATTTTCATCACCCACTGAAGAGTGTTCAAAGGGAAGCAAAATTTTGCTTACAGCTTCTGCTTCCAAATCAAATTGTTCATGAACAGAAGTGTTTGTGAACCTAAGCATTATTGTACATGCTTTTTTTTTCTCTTTCTTTGATAATATGTGTCTTAGTTTTTAGCACTTTAAGCTGGCATTTTTGAAGGGTATTTTTAATTTTAATTTTTAATATTTCATTTTATTCTCTTTGGGGTTTTTGCACTTGTGTCTGTTTATATGTTCAATGTTTGGTTAAAAATATAGTGAAAATTTTAAGTTTTAAAATATTTACTAGATTAAAGGACACATGGCCATTAATATTCTCGACACCCCCACACACACATCTTGGGGCACACTTTTCCCATTATTTTTGCTACCTTCTGAGGCAGTATGAGAAGTCCTCTGCCTCTGTGTCCTGAAACACTCAAAACTTTTACTTTTCATGGTCATTTTGAACTTTAGTGAAGAACCGGAAATCACACAGTGCCAGATCCAGTGAATAAGGTGGATGTTTGCATACCATAATGGTTTTTATAAATTGGATTTTCAGTTGAATGATGCAGGATATCAACATTCACTATATTTTTGATCATATTCTTAAAAGAATTCACAAAAGAGGACTTCTAGGACGATTAAGTGTGTTGGGGGTTGTAACTGCAAATTCATCAAGGAAATGCCTAAAAGAGTTGTGAACTTTCTGTAAATCTGCGATTCCTAAGGGATTTACATTTTAACACTGGCCAACATTGGGTCTTGAATCATGACAAAATGGTTCAGTTAAATTCTTAGTGACAGACGTCATGTCCAGTGACACTTCTCTGAGTGAAGCCAGTATACTTGTCATTTGTCACAGTGAGGATTCTTAGCTCCCCTAGGTTTCAACTTACTTGGATGTCATAGTAATCCAATTGTTTGATGCATTCAGTCAAGTCATTCAATTGTAATCTATCCATTTTCCTTATTGGAAGGTCAGGAATAATAGTTTGTCAAACCCCTTATTTCTGAGATGAGAATGGAGAGTTTTTAAAAATTTTATAATGTAAGAAGATGTGATAAACTAACCACTGGACCAATGAATTATTAGCTCATTACAAAAAAAGTATCTAATAATGTACTCTTCTCGTTCATGTTTCCCTGTCTCCAGTAAAATAAAAACAATATTAAACTGCCTTTATAACTTCATTACATTTTAATTTTAGTTTCAAGACACATACATAGAGAAACATACACAAGTATTTTAAATGTAGCTCTAATTTGACAATATTTTGGTATTCTTAATTAATTTCATTTTTCTACTTTGGAATTACACTGGTTCTTGGTTATTCACCAAAGAAAGATAGGTTCACTGTGTTGAAAATTTCTATTCTCCTCTCCAGCATAAAAAATAGTTTCATGTGTAAATATAAAGGAAGAGAATTATTTTCAAAGGAAAAAATTAAACCAATTTATAGGCATAATGATCAAAAAATATAGCTTATTTCACTTTAATGAGTCTCAAATGTTGAATTGATTTGGCTTGCAAAGTTTCAGAATGTTACTAAAATTTTATTTTTCTTATTTTGTTTAATATAATAAAGAAACTTCAAATTAATGATGTACAGAAAGACAGCAAAATTTAATGCTATAGGATTTTGAAGATGTAAGCTTCTTGATGGTGGTATTTTGACATGTGCTTTTACAGAAGAAAGCTTGAAGATAAATTGATTGTACTTTTTAAAAGTTAGTGCTTTCATGTTTTACTACCATATAAGCTTCTCTCGAAAAGATATTTCTCATAGCACTTATATAGATGCCAATATAATTTTTGGAATATTTTTTCTTGAAAAATTTGGTGTAATTTTGTATTCATTTAACATTTATACATGCATACATAGAAATGGTATTATTCTAAAATGTTTAAATTCTAGTTAGGTTGTGATAATTAAATCCTAAATATCATCAGAGAATTTCCTCGTTTATCTATGAGTTTAGTCAGATTAGTAAATCTACTACAGAGATTGTTATCATGTACATAAGGATTATGTACTATTTGAACTAGTAAAATTATATTTCATGCTTTAAATTTGGAAAATAAGGAGTATACTGTGGAAAGTGATTCTCCATGGAACTGAGTCCTGTTTACAGTTGAAAGTTATTGTAATTATCTTGTATTGTAATTATCAAGTATAAGAAGAGGTCTTATACTTGAAATTCCAGTACATCACTCACCACTCATTAATAATAAATACACCAAATGCAAAGAAAATTCGTGGAATCACCTAAAATATACAAACGACTGACATTGTCGATTTTATGCCTAACAGTGTGGAAAAAGTCACAATGGAACCTGCTATACTTTTATTCTGACTCATACACAATGTTATCTTAAGCACTAACTTTCACTAATGTTTAGTTAAAGCAAATGAAACCCAAATCAATGAAATTGGCAAACATAAGACCCTAACTTTTTAGCAAACACTAGGTGATACCAACTTAACCTAAAGTTGCAATCTGCAGTAAAACAGTGGTCGATATTCACAGCATGTGCTCATGTATAACAAAATGTACTAACATTGAAAAAGTGTCAGACCTTACAGATAAATTCACCCCAACTTGCTTGTGTTTGCAACTCCAGGGGAGAATTGGTTCTCCACCTGTGCTACATTATACTTAACAAAATAAAGAAGACTTCTTTAGTAAACTTCAAGCTCTGTGAAAATCAGAAATCAAACAAAGGCTGGCAGAGTAATTGCATTTTTCTCCTGGCCATTTTGGAGATAACACAATATTGATGAAACGTGGAGGTGGCAAAACAGATATCCTGAAATGATTTCCCATGTTTCTGGAAAGGGTGATTGGTTTCAAAGTGATGAACAGTTGTAAGCCTGAGTTTTTCAGCATCACTCTACTGGTGCTTTCTGCAAAGATTTATTTCAATTTGGAAAAACAAGAATCAAAGCATTTTTATGAATTAACGTTAACTCAGGAGACAGTGCAAGAATATTTTGGAAGGCTAGGCAAGTCATTGGCACTGAAACAACCTTTAAGTTTCATATAGTGTAGAGTATCATGAAGTTATGGTATCTCAGAAGTTAGATAAACATTATAGGTAAAAAATAATAAATACTGTAGGTTAATCATTTCCAAATATTATAAATGTTTATGTTTATCTGGATATTTTAATAAACAGAAGCTAGTTGTAACATGGCATATTCATTCTTAACACTCTCACCTGTTGCCTTCTAATTTAAGTGATTCCACATTTGTTAGCTCTAACACTTGTCTTCTATTTTCCACATTGCTTTAGCCTTTGGTTATAAAAACTCTCAATAATTTCTTACAAGAATTGATGCCAACATTGACTCATTATATTACTTACAGAATTTTATGGTTTGGATTTATGGTGTGGATTTAATATGTCCCTTAAATCTCATATATTCAGAAGTGGAGATTTAGAAAGTGATGGGAACATGGGGTGCTATGCTCATCAAGGAATTAACCCACTGATGAATTTATAGCTGAATATGCTGTTAGTAGAGAGGTTCTAATCAGAAGAGGTGAATTATTATAGGTGTGACTTGGAAGGGTGCATTCTTGTCCCCAACTCCTCCCATCTTTCTCCATTTCCAGGCTACCAAGGGTTGTGCCGCTTTCCTCCACCAAGCCCTTCCGTCTTACAGTTTTTACCTTAGAGTCATCCAACCATGAACTAAGTCCACTGAAACAATGAGCCAAAATAAAGCTCTTCTTCAATTTGAAAATGTCACATTTTTGTCCCAGTGACAGGAATGTGATTAATACACACTGATGACATAAAAAGAGATCTTCCATCCAAGAAAGCATTTGTTTAAATTGATGATAAAATATTAAAACTGTCATAGTTGTTATACCAAAACTCTAAATCATTTATATGTAATGTAAGGCAATTTAGGTTTTGATGCTAATTTATATTAGTCTAGCATCCTCACTCATCACTTCCCAAATTGTTAACCAATTACTTTCATTTTTCAATATAATGTATTTGTTTTGTGCCCTTGGGGCTTGTTTTCTTCCTTTGTCTTAAAAGATATCCTCATTTGAGCATTCATGTCTTACACCCCTTTAATACATTCTATAACAAGAAATCATTAGGATTCTTTTGTGAGCCATATACATTTCAGAATACTGTCATTACTACTATTTATTATAATAGTAACTTGTCATTTTTATGTTGATTTATTTCTTTATATTTGAACTAAACATGAGTTCTTTGAGGAAGGAGTTTATATTCTTACAGTTTAGTTAGCACATGAGTTTTAGTTCTTCTAGAAAAACTTGTAAAATCAGAATACTCAAGTTCAACTTCCAGCTCTCTTACTTAGTAGCTATCATAAAATGTTGTATGACTTCCTGAACATTCATTGCTTTGCCTGTAAGATGAGAATAATTATGGATCACAACTCCCTGAGATGAATAGAGAATTTAGTAAGAACATAGATAGAAATGCACTTGGTATTAGGACAATTAGTTTTAAGGGAAGATATCTGAATAAATAGAATAGTAAATTTTCTAACGCAATTTAAAAATCAGTTTAATTTCAACTGTCCACAAGGAATACAACATGGAAGTCATCATATGTATCAAATTCCTTACATGAAGAACACTTGTTTTCCTGGTTGCAAATAAGGTTAAGTACCTTTCTTCTGTTGTGTCCATCTTCTGTGATATTTCTGGCCTGGAGCTTGAGGTCCTTGGACTGAAACCTCTGAAACCGTGAGCAAAAAAAAAAAATGTATTTTTTAAGGTGTTGGTATATTGATCCTGTGACAGAAACCTGAACAATCAGCCATGAACAATAAAATTTCTTTCCACAAAGTTAATTTTAAATATCCTATATTTCTACAGAATTCTCCTCTACATTTCAACACACACAAACATATGTACATTATTCTACTGTAGAAAAACGAACAATTCTTGACAACATTAACACGTTTTACAAATACCCTCACTTTATTGTTTTTAAATGTCTTGGAAAACTAATTCAATAGACAAAAATTTTGACCAAATAAGTGATGATAATAACATTTTTCCCATCACTTCAAATGAATTTTTCCATCTATGCAAAGGTAATGCTTGAAGATCAATGAAAAATAGTGACAGGAACTAATATATATTTAATTGGCCTTTCAAAATAATCTCTGTTACCAAAATTCCTTCCTTACACTTATTCTTCTGTAAAGGAGGTGTTTTGGTACTTTTCTCTCATTGCTGAGACAAAATATCTGATGCCCAAAATTAAGGAAGGAATTGTTTATTTAGCTCACAGTTTGTGGAGGTTTCAGTTCAAAACCAGCTAGCTCCAAGGGAGGGAGGTGTGGAAGAGGGGCGACAGCAAAAGACACAAAAGCAACAAGAGCAAAACAGGGGAAGAGAGAGAGAGCAACCCTTTTTTTCTCCCTTATATTGTATGCAGGCTACCTGCCAGAGGGTGGGTGTAGCACTAACAACCATAATCCAAGCATTGGACTAAGACTCAATCACAAACTCTGGAAGCCCATCCCCATGACAGCATGAGAATTTGAGGGGCTATCTAGACATGAACCGTAACAGGAAGCTAATGCAATGTATCTGATATTCACTGTATGAAGAGTCCATAACATCATGCAGATCACATACAAATCTGTTACTATATACAAACTGACAAATATTAAGTACAAATTATGTCAAGGATTGCACTGGTACCTGACCTACATTATATAGTTTTGGATTTCTCAAAATGAGCTCCATGGGTCATTATCACTAACATACTCAGCTAAAATGAGTATTATTGGCTCATACAAAAGGTCAAATACTAAAAATCACATCGTACCAAGAAAGTTGTTTATAATAAATTCAATATTGTTCAGAATATATATCTATATTTATTTATTTTAACAACATTTAATAACAGACCACATAACTAGTGTTACACAGAATGAATGAATGAATGAATAGGGGAAACAGCAAATCTATCATACCTTCACATTCAAAGACTTCTGCTTCAGAGTTTCTAGTCACACCTCATAACTCTGATGAAAGCATATGCATGTCTCAGCATGGCCTACATTTTTGTACTGTATGTACTCATGTATCCCATTTAGAGGCCCAATTTCCTATTGCACCATTTGGTCCCAACCTGGCTGCCCAATTCTCCAATCATCACCTTTTATGTCCTACCAAATGTTCATGGTTGCCATACCAAACATTTTCTTATCTAGATTCTCAACCCACAAAATATTTGCTCTTCTGTCACAAGGGCAAGATTTTAAAAGTACAGGGCACTATTGCATTGCTTTTTCTTAGGCTAGTTTCCTGGTCCTCTTGATCAAGTCATACAAACAAAGAATAAAAACTAACACAAAGGATGCCAGTGACAAATGACATTGAGAAAGCAACTTCCAAATTCTCTGTGCGTTCCTAGTCAGTGATCACTCTCATTATTGAGGGGGAGATATTTGATAACTTCTCAGTTTTTCTACAGTCTGTTCTAAATGTTTTTTGTTTTCCATGGGTTTCTCACAAGCCCTTTCTCTCTACTAACTCTTTCTTGATGATTTAATTCTGCCCGAGGACCTTACTCCATCGTGTCTTCCCAAATTCATCTACCTTTGCACTAACTACTGAAAACTTCTATTGAAGTATTCTAATGCTTCAGATGAATATATTTCCTTCATTGCTTAAATTGTTATGCTCACCATGATCCCATCTTGTAGAAAAGCACAGCTCACAGTTATTACTGACAACTTTCTTTCTAATGCTCATCTTAACCTTCACCATTTTCAAAATTTCCTCTTCATCTGTCTCCAATTTAGTAACATCATTTTACTAAATTAGTGCTGTAATTTCCCACAAGTGACCTTGTTGTCTGTAATTCACTGTTCCATTTAATGCAGTCAAACTTTTAAAAAACGTAAAACTAAACCATACCTAGTAATACTTGAGTGCCTTTTTCCAGTCAGAATCAGAAGCCAAATCTTAGCTGCCGTAGCAGCTCTCCTTTTTTCTCCTTTTCTTTTTACTTTTCAGCTTAATTCTGAGTAACTCTTCCCTTTTATGACCCTTCTCCACATCACCCACCTCATTTTTCACCTAGCTAATACCTTCATACACATTGTCCTTAAATGTGCACATTATGGTCAGCAAACTTTCTAGATTCTCAAAATTTCATGCAGTTATTTCATTTTGGGCTTCCTTCCTATTACAAATCACACTATAAGTTTATGTATATTTTCCCCAAAGTAAATTTAAGTTTCTTTATAAGAAAGATTACATTTTAATATTTTATTCCCAGCTTGGAGTACTGAATATTGCTAGTAGTGTGTGACTAATTAATGTTTCAGTAACAATATATAGTAGTTATAAAAGTTTCATATAAACATTCATTGCATTTATTATAAAAACTCTGAAGAAGAAGAAATTTAATAGATATTTCCCCTTCATCAAAGGAAACGTGAAACACCTGCAACTTGTACATGAATTTTAGACTCAGTAGTTGATGAAGTTTCCATTAAATGTTGTCATATAAATCAATTCAAGACTGGAATCCTGAAATAAATAATTTTCATTTCCAATGTTATACCTTTGAAAGGTAAGCTACTTCAGATAAGCATCCATTATTCAAATATTAATTCAAATGTATTATGTATATGCAAAGGAATTGGAAAACAGTCACAAAGATATATAAATTTGCTCAAAATCGTGTATTAGGGGCACAGTGGTATCTCAGTTACTCGTATCAAATGATTTTGAATTGAAAATCGTGTTCTGTTGCTTGAATAATTTAAATTTATTTTAAAATGACTTGTGATGTACATCTCCAATATTAATCTACTCATTACTTTTCCACTTTTGGTTTATTTTGATCAGAACATTTTCTACCCAAGCTCAGACATTATACTGATTTTGAACTTCCTCATGTAAGAAACAGGCACTCCAATAAACTATAACTACCCATCTTTGGTTTAATGAGTATAAAGCAAAACAAAACAAAACAATAGCTACTTTAAAGATCCAGAGGCTTAACTTTCTATTTCTTTTGTTGTTTTCGTATTCATGATACACATCTGATTCACTTTCTTAGACTACATTAGAGAAATGCAATTTCCATTAAACAAGCGTCAAAACTCCTACTTTGCATATTGCCACTACTGAGACTTCCAAACAGCTAGGTCACACATAGAATTCAATCATCTGGACATTTTATTCATAGCTAAAAATAATTTCTTTATCATAGATTAATTCTGTGGCTCTTTACAACATTATGATACTTTGGACTAAAGGTAGATTTTCACACTATTAGTACTTATACAGTAGCAGTTAGCTAAAAGATTGTGGCAAAACAACTATTTTCTCAGATGAATCCATACAGATTAAATCCCACTCTCCAAGAAAAGGCGACTGTTTTGTTTAGTGCTTAGTTCTGTACTTCATACGGTTTCACAACTCGTTGCTTTGTGCTTCTAGTTGATTGGCTCGTAGAATGAGAAAAGTAGAGAAAGTCATCTACAGGATGTGAAATAAATTTTTACCAAAGTCAAGTGATTTTTCAGTATACCCTGATTCCCACTTGGATTTTCAGTTTCCTTGCCCTGTAGCAGCTACATCAGCGCAGTTTCCGAATCACTAAACCTGCAATTTTTTTCAGCAAAATGCTGGCTTATCATGGAAAAGTTTGGACCTGTTTCCATCCTGTTTTGGATATATATGTTTTCTCTTCTATTTTTTTCCCTCCATTTGGTAAATTTATAGTGTTTCCCATACATGGCTCCTTAGTTGTTTTTGTGCTATCACCTTGCCCTACATATCACGGGGTACATATTCAAACGTCCATGAGGAGCATTCTTTTTTGGCCAGCAGTTTTTTTCCCAAATTATTGATAATTTCAGATCCATCTTCTATTTGATCTGTTTCCCTTCAAATATTTAACTCCTAAAGTTTCTGCTTTTTATGTTCCACTTGTTCAAAGTTAGGGTTACAAGTATTCTTTCTCAAACTCTGTGGGTTCTAACAAAGAAAAAAAACGCCATAGAATAACAATAGGAAGATGAGGAAGGAATTATCTTTTCTTAAATGAGTTCCCGTATCTGCCAAAGTAGGGTGATTCTGAGTAAGACAGATGGCAACATAAAATTGTTACTGATGATGATCTTCTTTCCACTTTTACAAGGTGAAGATAATTTTAATTACCTGAAAAGAAGTATGATTTTTTAAAGGAATTATAGCTACACATTTATCCAGCAACCTGAGGTATAAAATACTTAGATTATAAGAGCAATCCTTGGGACTGGGGCAAATGCAATAGAGCAAGAGATCACCAATTCATGCCTTGTCAATATGACTCTGCCCTATGCAATATATCAAATGAAAGGCACTTTTGCAACAGACAAGAGTAGATACCAACCCGGCCACCCTAATATTCCCTTTAGCTTGACTAAATTTCTAAACAGATTTCTTTCTGACCATATGCTTCTGTTTACTTTAGAAAGCTGGGGTTTCAAATTCTCTTTCTGCCTTTTTGAGATGTAAATCTGTCATTCCATCAGTTTTGCAATCCTAGAATGTCCTTTCAAAAACCTGGGAAACATTTCTTTGAAATTAAATTTTCAAAAAAGATAAAGCCCTTATTTCCTAGTGTCTTTTTAGGAGTAAGTAGAAGTCTAACTTTGAGAAGTTACAATTGGAAAACACAGGTGACATAATCATATTGACCAATTTCTCCCCATGTCCTGGCTGCTTTTCCTTTTAGAATAATTCTAATGTCTAAAACGTCTTGGACTTTTGTTTCATTACAATCAAATTCAATCTCTCTCTCCATGTAACATTCTTGACCCTTGTGGCAAGAGCCTGCTGCAGTTTCTCGCAGAAGGAGCCAAAAATGAATGGTAGGAGAAAATGATGAATTTATTAGAACCTCTCTCTTGTCCCAATGGGAAGAGAGGGGAGTGTATACATGCTTTGTGAAAACAGGAAGGAGCAGAATGATCTTTTCCATCCCCAACAACACTGTTCACATTTTATTTCCCTGGAGTAGAATACAGTCTAGATGTATAAAAGATATTATGGAGAGAAAATTAAAAGCTATGACTTTGGTAGACTGTTTTAAATTGTACTTGACTTGGGAGGAGATGTAGCAAGGTGCATGCTTAGAAATAGCAAATGTTTAAAGGATTTACAAAAGGAACTCTCATATTGGAAACGGATTTGAGACCTGTTTCATCAGTTCCCAAAGAATAGTACCAAGACTGTCATATACAATCTGAAATGGAAATGTTACAGTTCAATAGCAAAAGAACTTTCCAAATCCCTGAAGTGTTCAAGGCAAACTATGCTAGGAAGATTTAGAAGGTAGTGAGTTCACTGTCAAGGGATATAAAAGCAGTGGGTTAGAGAGTCTGGGTTGAAAGTTGAAAAGAATTGAAAAAACACACTTGGATATATGCCAAACACACACACACACACACACACGCACACACACACACACACGAACACCTGTGTGTATACAGTAATTTCCCTAACTGAAGACTTTTCTGAAAATATTCATTAGGAAAATAATTAAATATAAACATTGTATTAACAACATTAGATAGATATGTTTTTATGCATTCAAATGCCCTGTGTTAGCAATTTATATGCCCTATAAAGATGTAGGAAGCATTTTTTCCCCTGCTACTTCCATTATGATCATTAATAGCCCTTTGAGCTGAAAGTGCTGCATGGCCAAATTCTTTTCTTCACTTTGCCTTCTTAACTATATTGTTCACCTCCAAGCTAGATGAGGCTATACATCACAGGAAACATAAAGTAGATCAATGACCTTAAGAAACTCAGAAATGGTGGGATCTATGATTTTCAGAAGAGATTAAAAGTGGGATGACTTCAGAGGGCCCTATGGAATGACTCCTTTGGGAAGATCAGCCTGTGGCTATTAGTGTGATTTGTCCACTGTGTGGGGCCATAAGAAAGTTGTCAATTGCCAACCAGAGTGTTCTTTACAAAGGACTTTTAGAACATATACAACAATATACAATTATAAAACTGGGGCGATGAAACATTTTAACATTTTAATGTGTAGCTAGTTTTTAACACAGACAAGATTTTTGCACTGAAATGACAGTGAATAATTTTAGAGTAATGTGCACATAAACTAAACCTTATTTTGATATAAATAGGATGATTGTGTTTCAATAGTTTTTAACTGGCTTAAAAAAAAGAAAGTTAATGCTTCCCCTCCCTCAAATTCATGAACGAAAACATGCTGTTCTTTTCTTAGGGACCTTGTACTGAGTTTTTTCCCATTTACATCTGCTATGGGCTGCATGTTGGAGTCCACCCCAAATTCATATCTAGGTACTTAATATTCAATGTGAGGGTATTAAGAGGTATGGATCTTAAGAATTGATTAGCTCATCTGATCACAGTTTGGATGAGCCTCATAAATGAAGCTTTAAAGAGACTCGTTTCCTCTTTTACCATGTTAGGTGGCAAATTAGGTGCAGTGTGTAGAAATAAACCTCGCCAGACCTAGAGTGTTCTGATGATTGATTTTAAATTTAGCAGCCTCCAGATCTCTCAGGTATTAATTTATAAGTTATCCAGACTAAACCATTTTGCTGTAGCAACCCCAACAGACCAAGCTGACATCCCACCAAAATAAAATATACTTTATACTTCCTGAAAGTATCAACATTAATCAAACTTAATATAGAAAGGAATTTTAACTATATGAAATGTTTTTAAAATAAATAATGATACATAGTAATCATATAAATAATAAGAAGGCTTAGAAGATGCTATGAAATACCAAGGCAAGTTTCTTTTTATAATCCACATAGTTTATTTTTGCTTAAGGAAACAACTGAGGTTATCCATTCAATCAGCCTTGTGATTCTTACTTCCTGTTCTGCTATTTCCAATAATGGCCAGCACTAGAATCTTTGCAGCCAAATTAAGGTAAAAATTTGATTTTACTGAAGGTTATGGATCTTGGTTTTCTTATCTAAAGGTAATCTCCTTTTCATACTAGAATAATCTCGATCACTGTTTCTATTTACAGACAGAAACAAGGGGGAAATTGCAAGATGAATGTAAAATTTAACAGTACCTTTTTCCTTAAGATGTATTCTTTCCCATATTTTGTAATAGGTCTTTGAAGTCAAATATAGTTTTCATTGCAAGATCTCTTCACATGAAATAACTGAGTGTAAATTTTAAAATTGTATTATCTTACAGATTTAAATTGGGAAGACATTTTTAAATACAGTATATGGCATGGAAAATATTATCAAAATATTATTAACAAGAAATTCACAAGAAATGATATTTTCCTTATCAGAATGGTGTTGCCCTTGGTAAATTATATTATGTTAAATTTGTATTAAATTGACAAATATTTATCTTATTTTTGCAATACTTTTTTCATGGGTGTATTTTTGAATGTGAGTACCTCAAAAGAAGCCTCCATTCTTCATGACAAAATTCCCTTGAGTTAATTATATAGAGTTCCAGAAGTTGAGAGTCAAATATGTTGATTACTGACAGATAAATAGTGAAACTAAAATTCAATATTACTGAATAATAGAGAGAGTGACCAGGATAAGTGACAGCAAAGAGAAAAGTTAGAAAATTCTACTGATAAATGAAAATTGTGCCAGACTTCAGTTTGTGAGAGAGGACTGTTTTATATAGTTCTAAAGGTGAATAAAAATTCACTACAATTAAAATTTAATTTCCTGAATTGTACTAGCAACATTTTAAGAGCTCAATAGCCTCATCTGGGTAGGGATACTATTATGAAGAATGCTGACTTAGAACATCTGTATCATCTCAAAAGCTTTGTTGGAAACGGTAATAAAGACAAGTTAGAATGTTCTTTAAGGTAGGAAATTCTTCCTCATCATTCACACACACACATAAACATACAAACACACACACACACACACACACACTTTGCATGCATTCCTAAAGTTCAAATATGAAGACGTTACTCATTTGTGGATGTTTTTCTGGGTCAAAAATAAGTTGTCTCTATTTCCCACTCTTTCTGATAAAAAAATATACATACATACACACGTACATGCCAGTCACTTGTGATGAGGAATTCCTCAATTCCCAGCACTCTGGGAGCTTCATCAAGAAGGATCACAAGTTCGAAAAGCCCATGCAAATTAGTGACTTGGCAAGATCCTATCTCTAAGCAAGAGGAGAAAAGTAGTTAGGGTTGTAGCTTAGCGTGAAGGCCCTAAACGCAATCCTCAGAATTGCAAAAAAATAAGCAAGCAAACAAATAAATAAATACCACCTTCCTTTGCATATACTGATGCTTCTTTCCAAGACATTTTCAAAATGCAAAGTTAAGACGAGGATCTGTTTTCAGTTCCCTTATAACCTAGCAATCTTTTCCTCTTTTTGTTGGAATGAAACCTTCCTTACTACGTCTTTCATAAAATGTTGCCATCATGTTCTGTTAGAAGGTCATTTTATTGGAAAAACAAATTATTTCTAACACTTCTAATTAAGCAGATATATGACTATTCACGTGATGACACTTCGTACAAGTGTTACTGCCTTGGCTTCTACAGACTAATGGAAATCCATCTTCCCAATTAGTTCTGCTCCGCACATTGACTTCATATGCAGCACACAGGAGCAACAGCATAAATGAACTCTTTAGTTGTTCGCACTATTTATATATTCAGTAAATAGAGACTATTTACTCTATCACATGTATTTTATTACTTCGTGAATGAATGCAAGGAAGCTTAAATAATTGCTCCTGCACTTCAGGATCTTATAATTTAGAAGAAGACATTAACTTAAATACAGTGAAACAATGGTAGTGCAATATTTTCTCTTTGCTCACATGTGGTAAATACATTCCAATAAAGAATTATAGAAATCACTGACAGAATGCTTACTATATTCTAGTTCCTGTGGGGAATATTTCACATGTTTAAATGGACTCAAAGTTTACAATATTTTTATGTATTTGTAATACTTGTACCCTCATTTTACAAATAAATAACATTGTACTTAAGTTACTGTTTCAAAATTATGTATGTAATATAAGGAGGATTATGATGCAAACCTAATTGTGCCTGATTAAATAAGACTATAGCATATTCATATCCGTTTTACAATGAGTGCAAGGTGTTGCAGAAACGTAGAAGAGGTTGTCAATGTCTCAAAATTACTAGCGCAATATTCACAAAATAGGTGCTATATATAAGAAATCTTGATGATAGACAAGTGATATTTTATGAGTATGGAATTGGTAATGATACTAGTCAAAGTGAAATGTGCTTGGAATATGAGGAGAAGAAAATATGTCAATATTTATAGGTACTCTTGATTAGAGAGTATTATAAAATCTGAGAGAAATAAGAGATTGAAAAGATGCATCAGGATAAGTTAATACATGACCATGTAAAGCTAAGTAGATAGGATCATATTATATAATTAATAGTAAAATTATCAGCTATGATTTAGGTAAATCTAAAGATTATAGTTATATTTTCATGTCCTTCAAATGATTTTCTTTGAGGAACAACTACAAACCAGACCATGAATGTCACTCTTTATAGGACAAACACACTGTCACCAGTCACACATTACAGTATGAATGCTGCAACTTAGATAGAATAGCTCTTATCATTTATATGTCTTTATATTTTCAAATCTTGAAATTTAGAAATTATACAACATTCAATCCACACTTGAGAAAATTGAATTACTGTAATAGCAACATATAATTTTAACAGTTTATTAAAGTAAAATGAGAGCTAATGAGAAAGAGAGGAAGAAGAAAGAAAGAAAGAAAGAAAGAAAGAAAGAAAGAAAGAAAGAAAGACAAAAGGAAAAAATGAAAATAAGAAGAGACTCTAGTATTTGAGAGTATGAAAGAGACAGGCTATTTCATACACTACTGGTGGAAACTGAATCACTGAACTACTTATGAATGGTAATCAACTTTATATACATATATGGTGCATAATTAAGAACCTGAAGAATATTACATTTGTAAACTTAGAGGATAGTTTATCATAGAGATATTTTCATAAATTTGATAAGAAATATTCAAATATTCAATATGTTCTTTAAAGCCCAATAGTAAGAACAACTACATTTCCAACAATGTGGCATATTTGATTCATAATGAAAAATAATTTTATCAACATATGATATGACATGAAAATATATCTCTAATATATTTCCAAGGAAAGGAGTATCATGAAAAGTAACATGTATAATATAATCCAAATTGTAATTAAGAGCAAAATCTCTCTCTCTCTATATATATATATATACATACACACTAGATTTATTAAGGTAACATTGACCTAAGGATAGTTATCTTTACATGTGACAGTAGACTCTAGAGCATTTAATGTTCTCTAAATTATATAATCTTATAATATTTAAATTTTTATAATTTTCATTTGTTTTTAATTAGAGAAAAATATCTTTTATAAATCTATGTATTCTATGTTTCTCTATATAAGGAAATAATAATAAAATTGTCTTGCTAATCTCCCAGCAATATTGCTAGGTCAAAATAAGAATATATGAAAGCTCATGTGCAAATATAAAGGGCTGTGCAAATATTACCGGGAAAGTTCTTGCTGGGAGTCTACAGAATTTTTGTTCTTAGGAATGAATGATGATCAACACCATGCGTTTATCTATCTTCTTCATACATTTTAATATAAAACCTTATCTGGTGTTGATTTCACTTCCATGAAAGTTAGTTGTGAATGAAGATTATAACATTTTGAAGAATTATTGAAGCAAAATAAGTTCCTACATTAAATTTCATTTTGAGTTATGAACAATCATAAAGAACTATAATGACATTTCCCAGAGAAAGCATCTTCAAATAAGCCTGCTTGTTTGAATAAGTTTTGAGTATGTTATTATTGTTTTAAGAATAAGAGAATTCCTAAACAATGCTACTATTTCTTTGAAAAATTGTCTTGTACATTTTTTCTGCTACCCAATTAATGCCAATAGTCTTTAAAGTATGGTAGTCAAAAGGATTATAAAAACACTACATGGAGAATATCTTTACTACTGATTTCCAGATAGGTTTCACTTATTCATTCCAAGGTTATAATGTCTATATTAATCAACAGGAAACTTTTTTAAAAACTGAGAGACATGTGAATCATCCCAACCATCCAGTGTGTAGCATCTTAACTGCAAGCTTATAACAGAGGCACCAGATCATAAGACATAACAACTATTACCTCTCATTCTACAAAAGATGCAATAATTCACTTGGAAATATTTTATTTTAACTCCAATTAGTTGATGATGGACATCAAATTTTCCTTTTTGTTGTTTTTATTGTCTTCTCTTTGCCAAGATTTCCCTTCTGCATGAGTGTAATAGCAATGAATTCATACTGATGATTATAGATGTCTCCATAATCCGTAGAGCCCATCCCTCAACACTTTCTGTCTACTGCACATGCTGAGACACCGATGTATTTTCGGAGGTACACAGTTTTGGGAAGAATAGGGATTAATGGAATCAAAACTGAAAAGAAAGATACACCTAAAGAGAAATTTTTCAACAACAATATCATATTATGAAAACATTGGGAAGTAAATTGGGGATTTCAACAAGGAACTGACTCATGAGGTCTAGAAATGGTGAAAAGAATTAAGCCTGGTTAAGAAGGGAATTTACACCATGAGAAGGGTGCCGTTGAGTTGTGAGAAGCAACGCATAGTGGGAAGATTGGAAAGAGTTCAAAATCAGAAAAACTAAGAGATCAGAGTACGTGAAGAAGAATAGAGAATGATAGGAGGCAGCATTTACTCTGGGGAAAACTCAGAATTATAAGCATAACTTTCATTAAAGTTCTCTATTTTCTGGAAATGATGAGCAAATTCAGATACATATGACTTTTTTAAAACCTTACATATGAAAACTTGTGTTAGTCTCTACATTAACTGTGCATTAATAATTAATATGCCTATTCCTATATGATAAATGTATTCATATCCCAAACTTTTTTACCCTTCATACATTTAGGCAAGACTCATGCAGTAAATCCTCTCTTTTCATTATATTCTAAAGAATTTCAAATATTCCTATTTTTTACTTTGTTTTATACATCTGCATGTTTTCACATATGATTATCAAGTGTCTTATATAACATGTAAAGCTTGCAATTTTAGGCTAGAAAATAGAATTCTGGGAAAGAAATGCAAAGTGATAACTGTGCTTGTAGAATATGAAGTTAAGGTTGTGATCTTCAAATAGATATACATTAGAGCCTTTCAAATTCAGTGTTTAATATAGAAATAATGTAACTCTAACTCTCAGGAGCACTCAGCAAACTATCTCTACAGTTCTGAATTTTTAATAATTGTCTGCTCATCTCAAATTAGCATATTCATAACAACAAAGTTTTATTTCCACTTTTTGCACTTTAAAATGTTCTGAACATTATCTGAGTATATTTGTGAAACGAATGCTTTTTAATATTGCTCTTCATGAAAAATGACAGGCTTACTGCATCTTTCTGTTTTTCCCCAGGCCTAGTAACAGAATGATAAGTGCCCTTTTGAGATATTTTATCAAATTTAGAAATGATGAAACAGCATCTGAAAAACAGGAGGGGTGGAAGGATGGAAGAGAGGGGAGAGAGAGGGAAGGGCGAAGAAAGAGAAAGAACAAAGTGAGAGTGAGGGAAAAAGACAAAGAATGAGAAATGAAGGGAGGGTGGGAAGAGAAAGAATGAAAAATATCCATGGGTGGGTCTATACTTCCACATCACTTTCATTCTTGTAGTGACTGAATCTGTCTTTTACACTGGGAATATACTGAAAATGTATGAAACATGCTGTGTTTGAAATATGCATTTGGTGCCCACAGAGTTTAGTTCTGATGAAAGGTACGAATGAAGAAGCAAACAAAATATTTTTTCAAAGAATCTTTTTTCTATTTGCACAGTGCAGGGATCCTTGCCTTAACTGACTTTAAGTTGTTCTTACTATTGGGATTGAACTTGAGACCTTGCGCTTGCCAGGCAGGTTCCCATGCCATGGGGCTAAATCCCCGGCCCTTGTCTTTTTAGTGACAGTCTCACTATGCAGTTCAGGGTGGCCTTGAGCTCACTTTGTAGCCCGGGCTTGTCTTGAACCCGCAAGGGTCCTCCTGCCTCAGTCTCCTGAGTGCTGGGATTACAGGCATGCGCCACCAGGCCTGGCTTAATTGACATTTTTTAGAGGTTGTAAATATTAATCAGTCATAAAAATTTTAAATGTGCAGCCATGACAATAGGTGTGAAGACATCTAGGAGCACTAAGAAATTTTGTCTGAGACATTGGTTATAAAAGAAAACAGCTTGAAAAGGAAGAGACATCACATCTGAAATGATGTAAAAGTTTCATATATAATTTATATTTTTCTGCTCACTATATTACTATGGTAGTTTGATCTTTAAATATTTGTTTCATTGAAATTTGGAAATAAATTTTTATACTTCTATAAATGTGTCATTTGTATAAGTATCTTTGTATACATGCATATAAACACAGATACAATATAAGTTTTAAGCAGCTTTCATGGATTCTGATAACATTCCATGACTTTCTTTCATCAAAATTAAGTGATATATTTTATATTCAGAAATTATCTTACAAGGAATAGATTTTCATCTTCCATTTAGATTCAGTTAAATTTTTAGTAGGATAAAATGTCTATACATATTGCAGAAATATGTTTACCAAAGAAGTGGGGCATTCTGTCACCATATATAAAGCTGCTAAATATTTTCAAGTTATTATTTTTTACGGTTCATGTACAATAAAAACACATATTATTACTATTTCAAAATTCATAAAGATTGAAAATAAATTTGAGCCTTAAAACCTTTTTCATTGGGTAGAAACAGTTATGGTTAATATCCGAATGTCCCCCTGATGCTTTATGAGGTCCCTGGTGGGGCTTGGGGAGGTGATTGGAACTCAGGGGAGCCATACTCATGGGCGGATTAATCCACTGATGGGTTTATAGCTGACCTGCTGTTTGGAGGGGGGAACTGGTTAGAAGAGGCAGGTCACTGTGGGCATGACCCAAAAGATTGTGTGTCATTTCCTGACTCCTCCCTTGACTCTGCATCCCGGCTGCTGTGAGGTGAGCGACTTTTCTCAGCTGATCATGCAAGGACTGAACCTTCTAAAACATGAGATCAAATAAAATTCTTCTCCTTTAAGGTGCCAGACATAAGGCAAGTGACCAACCCAGATGCTTTCTGTTATATTTGTCTTGGCCTTCTATTATAAATTGTTTTATGCTGTAAGGAATTCTGAATAATCAAATAATCGTGATCATTCAATAAATTTTCAATAATTCAACTTTTTTGTAAATTATTTTCTTTGTGGTATTTTATTTGCATGATGTTTTGGGAGTTAAAATAATTTTGATTTCTCATAAAGTATCTCAAATGTCTCACAGTTCTCCAAAAGCCACTGAGAACACGAAATTTTTAGAGGCGGTAATCAATCAATCATAAAAATTATGAATGTGCAGCCATAACAATAGCTGTGAAGACAAACTAGGAGCACTAAGAAATTTTATCACTGAGACCATGGAGTCTTTTACCAATACCACAACTGGAGATAATCTGTCTCACTTTTGAGCACAATTGCATTTTAAATTATCTCATGGTACTTACCTTACTACCCTTTGCAAACTTTATGCTTATTTTTCATATCCTGTGAAAAGATTAGTCATTAGAAATGTTCAACACTTTCAAAAGGTCACAAGGAAGTGATCTGTACCAAGCATTGAATTATACTAAGCTACAGTTTAAACCTAGTCTACAGTACATTTTTAATTAAACATTTGTGATTCACATAAAATCGCAAGATGGTTTTAAATAGAACATCATTCTTAGAATTTGAGTTCTAATATAAAGTAAATATACAAAAAATAACTTTTAAGGACAACAGTACTTCTACAAACAATAATTCCAAACACTTAAATAATTTGAATTTGAATGCTTGGAAAAGCAACTTGAAGTATGGCCTCCATGACTCTTGCCAGCTGTGTGCCCCCGTCTCAATACAGAATAGGACTGATATATCTGACCCACAAGGTATATAAACATGGCAGAGCATGATGTTTGAAGCTAGGTAATCAGAGGACATTGTGGATCCTGCCTTGCCTTTTCTGGATTGTTTGTTCTGGGGAAAGCTGCCCACTGAATTGTGACAACACTGAACCTTCTAGTTGGAACGTCCCATGCTTACAGGAATTGAACGTTGTGCGAAGAGCACCAAACAACTGAACTCCTCCTGCCAACAGACAGCATTTATGCCATCTCAGAAAAGTGTCCTGCAGCCCCAGTGAAGCCTTCAGTTCATGTAACCATTGCGAGCACCTTGAATATGACTCCCAAAATACCTTGAGATAAAACCATTCGGTTGGGCTACATCTGTATTCTTAATCCTCAGAAAATGTGGTAGGTAACATTTAGTACATTCTATGCATTAATTATTTAGCTAAGCATATTCTTTGTCTTGTATTATTTAACTTCACCAAGAACCTTATTTTATACTTGACAGATGAAAATTATAGAACTTTACCATCATGCTGAAAAAATTTGCTAAATGAGGAAGCCAAAATTCAAATACCTTCAATTTCTCCTTTAACCCAAATTCTGTGCACTAACATCTTGCCTTAGGCAATGTATTTTTTTTAGGTAGTACATACTGAAAAGGCTTATATTTTGTGACATATGATAGAAATTTATACATCATTGGGAAGATGCAGTTATTCATATTTATGAAAATGTAATTGCCAAGATGGATATTTGCATTCTATATGTATACAGAAAAGTGAGACATCAACATGTACTGGAGATATTGGTGAAATTCTGCTTGATACCCAACGTTGAGCTAAATCTTGGCATATGGTATAATCTTAGTGAATAATAGAAGATCTGGAAATGCATTGTACGAAGTAACAGGAATGAAAATTACTTGCCTGAGAGAAAGAATTTCCATGCACTTTATGTTTGAAAGTGATGGTGATATAAGACAGAAAATGAAGTTTAAAGGAAGAACATGGCAATAAGTAAATAACTTTTCAAAATTTAATCCCATACTCAATAATAGGGGAATATTTCTGAAGAGAAGCTATTTTATGTAAATACATTTTAAAAAGATCAATAGAAGTATACATGTGATTATTCAGAAATAATTAAATTAGATCATGCAATGAGAAATGCATATACAAAATGAAGTTTTGTCAGTTTGTATAAAGAAATCAAAAAGTAAGAAAGATTTTTTGTGTGTTTGTGTGTTTGTTTGTGCATATGTGTGTTTGTACATATTGTGTCTGAGTCCATGGTAGTAGGGAATATTTGAATGGAAATACATAAGTCACAAAATGCAGAGACATGCTGTTCTTACATCTAACAAACTTATCCATTTAGACGATAAATAAAGTAAAAACATGCAAAGATACCCTTTAACTGCATATTTTATGTTGATATGTCTCTTTTCCTAAGTGATATTTTGATAAAAAGTGAATTATATAAATGAAAGTATAACAAAACAAATTCTTAGCCAATAGCAAAATTGAAGTTTAGAACTAAAATTGAGAAAGGCAAATTTGTCTATGTAGGCATTTAAAGAATAATTTTCAATCATCAAATACTTGTCAGAGAACTGAAAATACTAAGCATACATGGTAAATCTAAACCTGCAAAACACAGTATATAATTTATTTAAAGAGGAAAGTATAAGTCACTTTTGAAACATCAGAGATTATTGACCAGGGCAATGGATGTGAGTAAAGAAAAGATGCCTTGAGTTACTGGTAAGCCTAAGAGGTGAGTGAGATAATCAATAAAGAATCAAGTGAGGCAGCAGCAAGTTTGAAGAGTTACTTTGGTTCAGTCAAGTGCAACTGGAATCCATCAAAAACTAATCTAATGAAACTAGCTGAAAGCACTACAAAAACTAGGATAGCCTTTTGAAGTGAGCCCAGTCTTTTGCTGCCAAATCTGTCATGTTAATTCATCTAGCTTCAAAGAAGTACCACCCCTATCAAATAGATAAAGATTACTAAAGCAACTGGTGAGTGACAAATGAGGATTTTAAGAACACAGCCACAATCCTGTATATCTTAGACTAAAATATAAGGAAGCCTAGTATTATGCATATATATGCTTTGGTTAAGCAATTTCTCATCAAATTTTTAAAAAATAGGGTTTAACATTTTAGTTATAATTTGAGCACATTATAAATCACCTATATTACAATTTTATAATAAAAATTATTATATTATACAAATTGTTAATATAATATAAATATATTATTACATATTAAGTTATCAAATAGTGTATGTTTACATTTATTCATGTTATTTATAACATACATATAATCACCTTCATTATGTTATCATGAATATAATCATCTTCATTTGTTCAGCAATTCTTACCATTTTACCTGAACAGTATCAGATTTCAAATATAGTGAAAAGGTGAAATAAAATAGCTCAGTTCACTATTACAATATTATAAGAAATTATGTTTAAATACTATGTTGAAGAAACTGTATAATAATAAAGATGCATATTAAAGTACACCTGTTGTTTATTAAGTATGTTGTGAAAACATTACAAAAGCTATTCATAAGGAGTATAAATATTGCCACATGTAGTACTTATAGATGAAACTTGTCTAATATATTGTTTTAAATTTTATCAATTTTCCCAGAAAGTGGGCCTTTTTTTTTAGTGCCTTCAATTTATATAGGTTTTCATTTTCCAGTAAAGAAAATTGAATTATTTGCACGTCAGTGTTGTGTGAAACCTTTCCATTTTTACAGGTTAGAGTCCCAATTTTCGTATATGGAAATGAATGATTTGAAAGTGCTAATCTTAGGCTCTAAGACAGCAAAATATCCTTCAATTTGTGACATACGCAGTTTCCTTTTGGGTCTTTTTGCTATTTTCTCTTCATGTCTTATTGGTGCATGTAGGTTGCATTTAACCTTTCACTTTAGCTTTTGTAATTGCTTTAAAGTAATGGTAATTTACTACTCACCAGACAAATCGAAATCAGTCCAATAATGAGATACACCACACCTCAGTTAGAACAACCAAAAATTACAAATGTCAGGCAGAATGTGAAGAAAGCAAAATTTGTATATACTCTTAATGGGAATGCAAGTTCATACATGTACTATGGAAAGCAATATAGAGATCTCTTTAAAAAGATTAAATATAGGTCTTCCATATAATCCAACAACTTCACTACAGATTTTTACATCCAAAGAAAAGAAAATTATTATATTGAGATACCTGCATGCCCATGCATTTTACAGTAATATTCACAATACCTAAAATATACCAACATCCAAGGTGTTGCCAATGACAGTCAAATGGACAAAAGAGGTGGGACATATGCATAATAAAGTATTATTTAGCTACAGAAAAAATGAAATCTTGATATTTAAAGTAGCACTGACAGAACTGGTGGTCATTATGTTAGTAAGCCACACACACAGAGACAAATAGTTCTTGTTCTCACTCATTTGTGGAAATTAAATAGTCAATCTCACAGGAGTAAGAGTAGAACAGTGGTCAGTAGACTCTGGGATGTAGAGAGAAGTGGAACAATGCATCAAGGTTAAATA